>JAJJWW010012102.1:0-49977 GCA_023531295.1 Papaver armeniacum
AAGACATTCCAAATATTGCTTACGTTGTTTTTTTTTTCTTTCTTTGAACCTAAACTTGTTGGATACACCACTATTACTTGAGTAGACATAAGTAACATTAAGGTAATATTAAACATCAACTAACATTATATACCAAGAGATCAATCCAATATTATTAGGCTAAAGTCTAATTGGATATGAGTTATCATTAAAATTGTTATCACCCTAAACATGTGTTGTAGTGAGATGAAAAAAATTGGCACATTTTAAGAAACCCATCTTCCAAAAGCATTGTTGGTCTTTCACTAACGGGAACCCACCATGGTTCGTCTTGGATATTATATCACTTGAGAGGAAAATTGGTGATTCGAAAGGTCAACTATGTAGAAATTTAATTTAGGAGTTCATCTTCATTGAACTTAAACTGAGGTGTTTATGTCTTGTGTAACCGGGTCGTCTTGGTTGTCCAAAAGACAGATGTTTTGTACCTAGTTGTATACAACTGTCACGTCCAACATAATCCTTATTATACATGATAACAAATCAGTTTAGCTCAGGCAATTTAGTGTGTGGTTCGAGATAAAACACATTATTTATTGAAAAATCATATATCAGACCCGTTAGGGTTGAGCTCATCAAAAAGTAACATTGCATATGATGGGGAGGGCTCACTGTAAGTTGTGGAATCTTGCTGTACCAATTCTTATACTCTGCAATTGTTTTTTTTTTTTTTGTTAAGGGTTGACAGCTTTATAACATCAAACATATTCCCATATTCAGAAATGTCTTTTTGGTACTCCACTTTGTACTTTTTTTTTTCATTATCTCCACATTGACATGGAATTCAATGGCCAAAAGTTCCTGCATGTAACTAAGTTGGCGCATTACCCTAGTTGGATTATACAATATGTAGCCGTCAAGGTAAAAAGGGTTTCATAACAGAAGGAAACTTTATTGAATGGATAATGGTTTCTCATATCCTTGAAAGGCTCGGATATAACCTTATTTCTTCATTTCCCATTCAATTAGTCCAACGTCAACCTGGTTACTTCCAACTCCATTTTTTCGATCAAAAAGGATCGATGTGAACGTGCCTTGGTGCGATGGGCATTCCTGGTACCCAATCATTGTTCAGGGTACGATGACGATCAACCGCCGAGAAATAGTCGTATGTTTATATTTTTGACCATATTTAAACTCAAATGTATATAAGTAATCAAACATTTATACCAGTATTAATAATAAATTTTAAAAAAAAAAATATAATTAGATAAAAATTAGAAGAGGAAATGCAGGCAGTGCCTCACAAATGTAATCGTTCTTACTTGCAAAAGAGGCATATTCCCTTCAACCTGGACAACTTGCTTGTCTCAACTCTCAAGTTCTTCACTAAAAAGGAAAGGCAGGCAGTACTCCACGGTCATTCACCGAGAATGTTGAGATCCTGAAAAAGATGGAGGTGATGGGAATTCAACAAGTTTCCTTTTCTATTAGGGAAAATGGTCGTACCAAGGGTGTTGTTTATAAAATCACTGGAAAAAAAAATGATGACGGAAAATACCTGCTCTTATGGATCACTTTTTTTGGGATCCAACTTTGAAGTTTGGATTCCACACAACCTCTTTTAAAGAGGAGGGATCCCCTCACACTTTTATCATGACACTATCTCACACGTTGGGCATCATTTTGCGAATAAAAACCAAACCGCAACGGATTCGAAGCTAATATTTTGGGGATATGTTCATCTTACCAAGTTCTACATGCCTACCAAAAATGAGCACATTCTCAAATATAAAACCTCATAATCTGCCAGTCTTAATTTCGACGGCCAGAAATCCGTTAATTTTCAACGGCTCATTTTCAAAGTAGTAGATGGTGGTGTTATATGTCTCGGAATACACTCATTTTTTGTATGTATGTAGAACTTGGTAAGAGGAACATATCCCCAAAATATTAGCTTCAAGTCCGTTGCGGTTTGGTTTTTATTCGCAAAATGATGCCCAACGTGTGAGATAGTGTCATGATAAAAGTGTGAGGGGATAATTATAGTTCACTAAAACTAATTAAGTTTCACACTTCAAAAAATATATTAATTAATTATAGTTCACTAAAACTCAATAAAATATACCCATCTTGGAGGAACAAAATATTATGAATATATAAGTAAGGGGTAGGATCCAATGACATGGTTATATTGACATAATCATGACATGGTTTGACTATTTTTTCTACAAAATCCAAACGACAACGAGTTTGAAGCTAATTTTCTGGTGACATGTTCCTCTTATATATCTCTACATTCCTACCAAAAATGAGAGTATTCCGATATCCGAAACTTTACCATCCACAAAATTTAATTTCAACCGTTGATCTTTAACGGTTGATATTCAAAATGGTAGATGGTAGTCTTATACGTCTCAGAATGCTCTCATTTTTGGTAAGAATGTAGAGCTATATAAGAGGAACATATTAACAAAAAATTAGCTTCAAATACATTGTCGTTTAGATTTTGTAGAAAAAATGGCCAAACCATGTCATGATTATGTTAATATAACCATGTCATTGGATCCTAGACCTATAAGTAATGCTCGCTTTTTTTGAGCTAGGAGACTATGGTATTGCCCACAGATGTTTGTAAGAATATTGCAACAATGAACATCGACATTATATGTATCAAGTAATATATAAAATATTGAATAAAAATAACTCTACCTCAAATAACTTAGACGAAGGAAAAATCGCAGGACCACAAGTTGTAACACATTAGTTTGCATATTATATATTAAAGAATGGGTAATGCTAAATCACGACTGCGAAGATGTGTCCAGGATAAGAGTACCCGATAATATAGCTTGTATCAGCACAACACAAGCTACCCACTCTCTGAACTTAGCAACAAGGATTGGAAAGGAAGTAAACAAACAATGCACAAAATAAAGCAAGAAGAGGTAAAACTAAACGGGATATTAGCCACTTTCGGAATGGTTTTCACAAAGTTCTAGTTCTTCGTTTATAGGAGAAAATAAACTAAAAGTGGGAAAGTTTTAGGGTTTCGGGTTTCTTGTAAAACAAGGAAAGATAATTGTATTGCAAAAAAAAAAACTGTTACGAAAACAGAAAAAGAACCCTCCCTTAAGTAGAACTCTTCGTGAAAAACGAAAAACGTGTAGAAATATTTTTAGTTAACACACAGATCTTGGTTGATGTTGTTGATGTTTACACGTGCATATAAGCACAAACCCACGGATCAAGGCATGGTTGCCTACCCATATAACGATTATTAGTTTTGAGGACAGATCTATTCACATGCTCTAATTTTACAATATCTAACAGTGCGGCTCAGTCGTTGGATGTGTTTATATTAATGGACAAGATTTAGTCTTTGAGATTAAAATTTTCCGGGTTAATTGATGACCCGTTAAGTAACTTTTATGGGAACGGGAATTCTCTTTCCTCTTTCATGTTTTTTTCGTTTTCAATCTTCAATTTTTGTTTTATCGACTATGATCATCTAATCACCGACCCCATGAAGTTTAACCTTTTTTCTTTTTTTTGAAGTAGCATAAAGTGTAGCTAAACCAAAAAAAAACAAAAACTTGAAAAAAACAGATAATCTCGTTTTCTTTAAGGGATATAATTGTTGTTAAGTACTCAGGTTTTGACCAACACTGGTCTAACATTTGTCCAACGTTAGGGCTTGATACCTGGACTGGACATTGACCTAAGTTGACTGTCTGTGACCTGAATTTAATTAATTTTGTAAAATAAAAAATTGTGAAAATACTGAATTTACAAGTCCCTGACGTGGGTCTAAGATCCAACGGTGGAAAACTAAAATAAAACTAGTATACGGCTCGGATGTAAGAGACCCCTAACTCTTAACTCTTCTTCCTCCGCCTCCATGCCCAACTCAATCTTCGTCTTCTACAACAGCTGCAACAACTAATCTCTTCAATTTCTTCCTTGTAAGTTCTCAGCTAACAACAAAAACCTAGCAGTAACTTCATTTTCCAAATCATGTCGACCCACTTAAAATCCATTTTTAACCCAAAAACTTCAATAAATCCAGCCATTTTCGATCTTTGACTGCCGATTTTAAATTCAACACAAACCCACACTTACAAAATCATTCAATTTCAAAACTCAATTGAATTTGGGTCATCTTTCTTTCTCATATTTCTCCTTTAAGACCCAGCCAGCATTATCTCTTTCTCCCTTCTTTCTCCGTACATTTTTTTCAGCATCAACCACCAGAACTCTTTCTCTTTGCTGTTCTTTGAAATCAAACCATCGAATTAGTATATGTCATCCCTCTTCCCTGCAAAACCCGAATTCTCAGTAACAAACCCCTAATTTTCTGAATCAAACATAACCCTAATTTACCAATTAAATCAAACCCCCAATTTCACTGAATGGAAACCCAAATTTCTGAATCAAACAAACCCCCAATTTCATTAAATGGAAACCCCAAGTACTGAATCAATCAAAACCTCAATTTTTCGAATCAAACCAAAACCCCAATTTATGAATCAATTTGAAATCCCAATATCGTTAAATCGAAAACCAAATTTCACTGAATCAAAACCTCAATTATTGATTTGTTCAAACTGGTGGTGGTGATTATGGCGGGGTGGTTTTACACCAGTTGAAGTGGTGCGAAAAAAAAAGAGACGGAGAAAGTGAGTTGGTGGTCGTACTGTGAAGAAGGATGAGAAGAAGAAACTATTAAGTAAAAATGTTAGATTGAAGGCTATAGTAGTAAATTGGTGTTTTAATTTCATTTTAATTTAATTATAACTTTAGTTTTTAATCATTTTAAAAACTAAAGTTAAAAAATAAGTAATCTATTTAAAAAGGTGTTGGCCCAGCTTGTTGCTAGGTTTCCAACTAGAGCTTTGTACGATTCCATTTTATAAAAAATTTCTAAGCTAAAAAAATAAAAAAATAAGTAATCTATTTAATAATTTCAAATCATAAATCAATATTTAACCTAGTCAATGATAGTCAACGTTCAGTCCATGTACCAAACCCTAACGTTGGACAAATGTTAGACCAAAATCTAGTGTTGGTCAAAACCTGAGTACTAAACACCAATTATCCCTTTCTTTAATTGTAGACATAAAGTTTTTACTTGAAAAAACAAATAAAGCAGAAAAACCTTATTCAAGTTAATCAAACAAAAATAGTCCACATAAAACTTTAGTTTAAAGAGAAAGCTACATGATTTAGGGTTCCTAAAGTTTATACCTTCGTTTGATCTTTTATTTTAGGAATTGATTGTATTTGTAGGTGAAGATCTGTCATGTGTTTGCCTGTCTTTGCATTAGAGTCTCCCGTTAGTAATTACACTTGGGTGTACTAGGAAGAGTAGTAGTAGCAGTTTGTTTTAGCCGTTGCGATTTTGACATGCGTCTGCTTTCAGTTAGTCGATCGGGTTAGGGTTGAGACCAATAAATGTGTAAGAAAATAGTTGTGGCGGCGAAGAATTAATGAGATAATAATTTAGTTTCTTCTTTTTCTCTCTTAGGCTGGTTCTGTGAACCAAATTTTCTCAATCTCTTCGATTTTGTGTGTTAATTGTTGTGGAAACACAACAATTGGCCTCAGAGCCGTTCAATCCTCACCATGGTGGAGCTAATCATCCCACCATCAAGGAAGTGAATGAAGATCTTCATAGATTTTCAGAAAATTCAGTAAACAGATTGAAGATCTATCTTCACAGTACAATGAACTCGCTGCGCAGAATAAATAAATAAAGGAATTTATGTTATCTAAGGATGATTTCGTCATATATATGGAGAGTTTTACAGGCAAGAGGGTTGAGGAGCAACGAGACCCAGGAACAGAAGCATCTCACTCAAATTCTTTCCACCAAAATGGTGCAATGTTCAGTTTTCATCAAAGGGGTCGTGAACTCAACAATATTCATCGTATGCCAAAATTGGATTTTCCAAGGTTTGACGGAGAGAACCCTAAGGGTTGGATCAAAAAATGCGATCGATACTTCCTACTCAACAACATCAGAGATGAACATCAAAAGGTCACTATGGCATCTATGCACTTAGTAGGAAAAGCAGATCGATGGTTAACGAATCTACAGACAATTCGATCTGTTACTTCATGGTTTGAACTAGTTGAGCACGCCTATATTCGATTCGAAAATCCTGCAAATGACAACATCCTTGGCATATTCAGTAAGTTATCTCAAAGTACTACAGTAGATGAATATTTTGAGAAATTCAAAAATCTTAAGGCTCTATTGTTCCGTCAATTTCTTATGCTTACTGAACATTATTATGTGATGAGTTTTATTGGTGGGTTAAAAGAAGACATTAAGCATGTTGTTAGTATGTTCAATCCTACCACCTTAATGCAAGTATTCTCACTTGTTAGGATGCAAGAACAGACCATCAATACCCAATAAAGGCTAGTGAGGGGCACAAACAAGTTTTTTCCTAATAATAGACCATCAAACTCAACAAATTTTCCCCCAAAACCTGTATCCCTCACACCCTTACTCCCATTACCAACCAACACCACTCCATCTCCTACTTCTACTCCACTTCGCATTCGTCGATTAACACCTGAAAAAATGCAGAAAAGAAAGACTCAAGGGCTTTGTTTCAATTGTGATGAGGTTTATCGTCCAAGACATTTTTGTAAAAAATAGCAGTTGTTCTTAATGGTAGCCATAAAATCTGAAGCAGAAACTAGTGAGCAAGAAGAAGAGGTTACTGACAATGATGTTACTCCAGCAGTGGAAAGTGATATGGAAATTTCTCTTCATGCTTTTACAGGTAACTTCATTGGAGATACAATTCGAATTCCAGGTTTCATTAAACATTAGCAAATCTCTATTCTCATTGGTATTGGTAGCACACACAGTTTCATTGATTCAGATTTATCTAAGTCTCTTGGTTGTTGTATCCAACCAACAAATAACTTGTTAGTTACAGTAGCAATTGGAGACCACACAGTTAGCTCTGGTATATGCAAATCCCTTCCATGGAAAATGCAGGATTATCAATTCACAAGTGATTTAAGGTTACTTGCTTTGGGTTGATGTGATATGGTCTTTGGAGCTGATTGGATGAGGGGTTTATATGACATCATTTTCAATTTATCTACTTTGAGTATATACTTATGGCATAAAGGAGATCAAATTACACTCATTATAAAACACCTTCATTAATGATGATGGGAAAAAAGGGAGTTCAACAATTTTTCAACAAAAATTCACATGGAACTGTGGGCCAACTATTCTCTGTCACTGAAGTTAAACCCTCATCACCCATTCCTTCTGTTATTGATGTTGTCCTCACATAATTTCAAGATGTTTTTTCTGAACCTAGTAAATTTCCACCACATAGATCATTGGATCACTCCATTCCCCTTCAACCAAATTCAACCCCTATTAACCAAAGACCCTATAAATGTCCTTATGTGCAGAAATCTGTGATAGAGACTTGGTGAAGGAAATGTTACAAACTGGAGTCATTCAACCAAGTCATAGTCCCTTTGCTTCCCCAATTTTCTTAGTCAAGAAGAAGGACAACCGTTGGAGGTTTTGTGTGGATTACAGGAAACTCAACAACATCACAATTAAAGATAAGTTTCCTATACCCGTCATAGATGAACTCTTAGATGAACTTTATGGTTTTTGTGTCTTTACAAGAATTGATTTAAGTTCAGGTTATCATCAGACTAGAGTTACTCTTGAGGATATCTACAAAACAACTTTTAGGACTCATCAGGGTCATTATGAGTTCACTGTAATGCCATTTGGTCTCACCAATGCACCTGCAACTTTTCGGGCTTTGATGAATGACATCTTTCAATCTCATCTTAGGAAATTTATTTTGGTCTTCTTTGATGATATTTTGGTCTATAGTCCTGATGTGGAAACTCATGCACAATATTTAAAGATTACACTCTCCCTTCTGAGACAACATCAACTATATGCCAAACTCTCCAAACGTTGTTTTGCACAGTCTGAATTAGAATACTTGGGTCATATAATTACTGCACAAGGAGTGGCTGCTGACCCTGCTAAAGTTGCTGGAATGACTACTTGGCCTACACCAACAACCATCAAAGAACTCAAAGGTTTTTTGGGACTCACAGGGTATTACAAAAAATTTGTGAGAAATTATGGAGTTATTAGTAAACCTCTCACAGATTTGTTGAAGAAAGATTCCTTCTTATGTACTGACTCAGCTACACATGCTTTCAACACACTAAAAATTGCAATGACTACAACTCCAGTGTTGGCTCTTCCAGATTTTTCAAAACCATTTGTATTGGAAACAAATGCTTGTGGTTCTGGGACTGGAGTTGTCCTCATGCAAGAAGGCAAGCCAATTGCTTTCTTTAGCAAACCTTTAGGCCCTAGAGCAATGGGTCTATCCACATATGAAAAGGAGCTGATGACAGTTGGTTCAGCTGTCACAAAGTGGAGGCATTACTTGCAAGGCCACCATTTCACCATAAAAACTGATCCTGGGAGCATTAAATACTTCTTGGAGCAGAAAGTACATACTGGATTACAACAGAAGTGGTTAATGAAACTGCTTGGATTTGATTATGATATTCAGTATAAGAAAGGAGTGGAGAACAAAGTTGCTGATGCACTTTCAAGGAGACCCCATCATGAAGCTGTCCTCACCACTATTGCACTTTCTAAACCAGTATGGATGCAAGAGTTAATCTCTAGTTATGCAGAAGACCCTAAAGCTAACCAGCTAATTTCTCAGCTACTTATCTCTCATACATCCATTCAGCACTATACTTATCAAAATGAGGTACTAATATATAAATCCATATTATACATTGGCAGCAGCAACAAATTCAGAGACACTATCCTTCATTCCATTCATGCTTCAGCTATAGGGGGTCACTCTGGTATGCAAGCTACTTACATTAGAGCAAAAACTCATTTTTTTTGGCCCAAGATGAACCAATAAGTTTTTTCTCTAGTCAGCACTTGTGATGTTTGTCAAAGAAACAAATGAGAACATACATTACCTGCTGGATTACTGCAACCTCTTCCATTACCTGAACAAGCATGGAAACATATCAGTCTAGACTTCATTGAAGGATTTCCAAAGAGTGAAAGAAAAGATGTCATTCTAGTAGTAGTGGACAGGCTCAAAAAATATATCCATTTCATTCCACTTCAACATCCTTACACTACTTCTTCAGTGGCCAAGGTTTTCCTACACAATATATTCAGATTGCATGGTTTGCCAACTTCTATAGTCTCTGACAGAGACAAGGTCTTCACAAGCTCCTTATGGAAGGAATTATTCAAGAAGTTGGGCTCTCAACTCAAGCTTAGTACAGCTTACCATCCTCAAACTGATGGTCAGACTGAGAGAGTCAATGCATGTCTTGAAAATTACCTCAGATGCATGACTGGCCATCAACCAAAACATTGGGTCCAATGGTTAGATTTGGCTGAGTGGTGGTACAACACCAGTTTCCATACTAGCTTGAAGATGTCTCTCTTCAAGGCCCTATATGGATATGAAGCACCTCATTTGGCTTTTCCATCTTCCACTGTTTCATCTATGGCATCAGTTGAGAAATACTTGAAAGAAAGAGCTGAAATGTTGCATCTTCTCAAGGAGGCCTTGTCCAAAGCTCGATCACATGAAGTTCTTTGATGACCAGAAAAGATCAGACAAAGTCTTTGAAGTAGGTGATCTGGTATACCTCAAGCTGCAACCCTATAGACAAACTTTTGTTTCTCTTAGGAAAAATTTCAAACTTTCTGCTAAATATTATGGGCCTTTTCCCATAACCTAGAGAGTTGGGTCAGTTGCTTACAAGTTGCAGTTACCACCAGAGGCTCGCATACACCCTGTTTTTCATGTTTATCAGTTGAAGAAGCGCATTGGTGTTGCTCACAGTACTTCTCCAACACTTCCATTAGTTGACCATGATGGTCAGGTACTTGGTACAACCATTGCAATTATGGACAGAAGAACCATCACCAGAGGCACTCACTCAGTCCATCAGCTTTTGATCCAATGGTCTAACACAACAACAGATGAAGCTACGTGGGAGGACACTTTTCACATCTCTACCCATTTCCCAAACTTCAATCCTTGAGGATAAGGATTATTTCTTCAGGGGGGCATTGTCATGTGTTTGCATGTATTTGCATTAGAGTCTGCCGTTAGCAATTACACTTGGGTGTACTAGTAAGAGTAGTAGTAGCAGTTTGTTTTAGACGTTACGATTATGACACGCGTCTGCTTTCAGTTAGTCGATCTGGTTAGGGTTGAGACCAATAAATGTGTAAGAAAACAGCTGTGGCGGCGAAGAATTAATGAGATAATAATTTAGTTTCTTCTTCTTCTATCTTAGTGTAGTAGCAGGATTTCCCACACTACACCCCTTACTCGATTTTGCTTAATTAATCCATTGGAAGATGTAAGATCAAGAATATTTATTGATTGAGTTAATGAAATGTTTACACAGGAAGATAGAATTACACTTAGAAATTAAAACACTCTTAAACTTTCTCTCTCCTAATGACTTGCTCAACCCTTCCAAAAAAGATCTCTCCCCTGTACAGACTCATTCACCCTTTATATAGGGTAATACATAATGGATGACAAACTAAGCTCCCCTTTATTTTTGGGAATGTCTCGCGAAGTGTCGCAGATGCACAAACATTCACTCTCGCGACACTTCTTAACCCTCGCCAGGTCTCACGTCTTCTTTATGTTTTGCCTGTCGTTGTTCATTGCGTCGTTTATTTTAGCTCCCTGCGACTCCCTCGCGACGCCGTCGTTCATTAATCTCGCGAGCCTTGAACATTGCGATATTATGATCCTACATCTTGCCTCTTTTTCCTTGAATATTGCTTGAAGAGCGATTTGAAGGAAAAATTCATTGTTGTCATATTCCTTGGTTTCAATTGGTGAAGGAACGAGCGAAAGAATACTTTTCTCAAAAGTACGTACTTGCCTCTATTCTTTTGTGTAGTTCCAAGCTTCTTTGTAATACATATGCGAAGTGCCATTTCTTGTCTCGGAATTACGAGAAAATAATCAAAGTATCGCAATTTCTCCTCGCCTATCAAGAAATACACCGTATATTTGGATTTTACTAAAGTTCTTTCCGTCAGGTTTCCTTGGATTTAGCAGTGACCGTTTACACGTGTCTATATTTACCTCTTTTACCGGTGCATTTAATGTTATCCGGTCATAATATTTTTCTCATCTATTTATAGGAGCATCCCTTGTGAAAGATTTTCCTTTTCCTTCTCATCTTCTTCATCGTCTGCAAGTGTTCTTCTTCTTCATCATTCTGCAAGTGTTTGCCTATTACTGTCTTTTATCGTCTTCTTCATCATTTTTGCTATTCCCTAGCAGTTGTTACTCTCATGGCGTCCAGGTTTGTTAATTTTGCCACATCTGGCTGATTTTGTGGTTGATCAAATTTGAGATTAGCTTTCTTTGTTGAAATCATACTGGTATGATTAACTTTGTAGTTTTCTTTCTGCCATTGTTGTTTAGCAAGAACCAACCCAGAAATAAGTTTACCGTGAAGAATCCTCTTCTTTCTTTGGGCTCGCCATCGAAATCTACTTCGCGACAAGAATCTCCCGCACAACCAAAGCTCCCTTCGCGAGCAAAATCTATGGCTTCAAAAAGAAATCCTGCGAGTGACAAGGTATTCAAGAAACATTTATTTTTTATCAACAATACATTGTTGCCTCTCGCTTCTTATTTAATTTGTTATTCGCGGGATGATACAACTACGGGTCATGCTCCCAAAAAGCCTCGCTACTCCAAAACTCGTTACTCCCGACGTTCCATTTCCTTCATTCACACCTTCATCTCCCTGCTGCGAAATCTTCGCAAGATAATTTTGTGCCCCCTTCCTCCGGGGTACTACTACCAACGACAATATTTCTATGCCTCAACTCCTCATAGACCAAGTTCCTTATAACCTGTCCCTACTACAAACGATCTTATACCTTCTCCCCGCTATCAATATCCCCGCTATTTCTCCAATCACTTCTCTCCCCGAAACCTCCTCTTCTCATGAGGTTCCTTTGACAAAGGACGACTCGTCTTCTTTGTTTGAACAAATTCCTCTAACTGCTGAAAATTTGGAGGGGATAGATGTGGCCTTTAAGGTCCTTTTCGATCTCGTGAATGATGCCAAAAAGACTTCTACCGATCCTGTCCAAATCGAATGTCTGCGAGATTTTAAGTAAGCATCTTGGTTCCGAGAGGATCTCGCAAGCACCTTTAGTTCAAGAGGTTAATAAGTCTGAAGGATGATCTCCAAGTTATGGTTTGTGAAGTGCAATAATCTCCACCTTGAAAATCAAAATTTCTCAAGTATCTCACTAGATCGTGATAATCTTCGCAAGAAGAATGAATAATTAAAAGGTATGCTCTTGCCGTCCCCCATTTTTTTTTTTTTTTTTTTTTTTTTTTTTTTTTTGTAACTCAAACCCATGCTCGTCCACAAAGTATTAAACCTAAACGAATAATGGAGATATATCAAACGAGTCTATCATTGAAGAAATTCGAGTTGAAAGAGATGCTTGGATGGAGCAGTATAATCTCTTAGATAATCTTCATACCTATGCAGCTGATCAAATAAATAACTTGTCTAAAGAGAATTTTGATTTATCGCAAGAGCAAGTCTCATTATGCTTTGACTTATCTCGCCTCTCTTATGCTTTGACTAAAACTAATTTGGAGTTGGAAACTTTATCAGATGAGAATCGAACTCTTTCTCAAGAGAAATGTTCTCTGTTGAATAAGATGGCGAGCTACTCGCAGCAGTATAATGCTTGTCAAAAGTTATGTGAAGAACACAAACAAGTTAATCATACTTTGAAAAGCCAACTTGAAGAAATTACTGCCGAGAGAGATAAACTTATTCGGGTAGAATAACGTTGAGTGTAAAAGCGAAGCAATTCCAAGAACAATGTGTCAAATTAGAAAAATCCAATTCTACTCTGGCGACCAAAAACTCCATACTTGTTTCTAATGAAAAGAATTTGCGATCTCGATTGAAAGGCTTAGTGGGAGATTCATTTGATGATGTGATGGACCGCTTGGGGAATAATTTCGCAGCTTTAATTCAACATCTTACTTCTCAAAAGGAAGGTAGTCAAATTAATTGACTATCTTAATTTATGTATTTTTTCCATGAATGCTTTATTACCCTGAAGATGCCAATAATGTTCGATAAGAATTTTCTCTGATCTTCTGTATTTGTTATGCAGACTCTGAAAGAAAGCTTCGCTCCACTATCTCCACCCTCAAGTCTGATTATGCTAAAATTCGCAAGGAAAACGGGCTACTCACCGCACATCTTGCTCGTTCTCGCGACCGTGCAGAGCGAAGGTTTGATTATATGTCTGACTGTAAAGACATAGATAGTAAGAACCGTCAGAAAGCGCTGCTTCGTCAATTTCCCCTCAAAGCTGAAATCCTTGTGAATGAGATTTTACTGTCTAAGTCTCTTGATCCTATACGTGTTGATCCTCTGGAAGTAAGTGATGATGAAGTCCCTAATCCTCCTGATAGTGATTATGACTATGAAAGCGGCGAAGATATCGCTAATACTGAAGTTATCAACAAAGAGCTGACTGAAAAAATTGCTGAAGAAAATCCACTAGCTGGCGAGAATGAAGGTGCTGAAAATATTTCTGATGAACCTCCATTGACCGGTGAAGGTGAAGCTGAGAAAACTATTGGTGAAGATGATAAAATTGATGTAGAGAATTAACTGCTTTATAACTTTTGTTGCGACTGTCTCTTTTTTTTGAAAGATTAAAATCCTTGTTGAATAATTCTCTTATTTTCTTCTTCTTAATTATGACTATAATCTCGCAAGTTTATTCGCCTTCAATTTTACGAAATAATCTTTATTCAGTCATCATCGTTTTGAAATGTATTCTTTATTGATGTGGCGATGAGGTCGCAAGCATCCATTAGTAGTCTTTACTTTATCTCTTCTTGTTGCGACAAGGTCGCAGGCCGCCTTTACATTTTCATGCAATGGCCCATTGACCTTGCCTTATCATTTTTGTGTGGTCTTCCAAGTCGACCTCCTAATTAGAGGTCTTCCCTGCCACCTTTCATCACGACAAAATGCAGGACGTCTTTACACTTGCATGTAAAGACCCATTGATCTTGTCTTATCATTTTCCAAGTATTTTTGCCTCTGCAGGATGTTTTAGTCGCGACAATATGACAGGCCTAGATATCCTTGCGAACATAAAGCCCCATGACATTGCCGTCTGTTTTGACATTCCCCCTAATGGAGAACGTCGCCCTTATCATCTCCCCGGTTGCCCCTTCAAGGAGGCGAAACATCGGCCATACAAGACTAGCTCCTCCCATCCGGTCTTAACAACAACCTGGTTGTTTTCGCAGCCTCTTATCCCTTATACCTATATGGTTTATGGTTACGAGACTCGCACCCTAAGTGGAGTTTTCTTGGGCGAGTGCAACATATGCCAAGACTTGCCAAGAATGGCCAGTGGTAGGTTCATCCATCCCGGGCACTCGGCTCATTTGTGTACCCGGCGCCTTGAGCATACACGACTCCTAAGAAGAGACCTCGGTCG
Source organism: Papaver armeniacum (assembly GCA_023531295.1). Lineage (NCBI taxonomy): Eukaryota > Viridiplantae > Streptophyta > Magnoliopsida > Ranunculales > Papaveraceae > Papaver > Papaver armeniacum. The sequence goes on from JAJJWW010012102.1 coordinate 14,591, forward strand.
CCCAACCAGGGTATAACCTACATATATAGTTGGGAATCCAAGGTACCTCCTCCGGATAGGCTTTCATGGGCCCCAAATTTTCATGACTCGAGCTTCGGGAGCGGTGTAACCTTCCCCGAGCCATGTCGAGAGATACCCCCTTATATGACGCACTTTAGGTCTTACATTTGCCTCTTACGAAATGTTATTCGCGAACTAGGGTGTACGCCATAAAGGTTCGTCCCATTCATTTACTCATTCATTTTTGTTAAGTCATTCAATCATTCATGTTTCATTACTTGTTAATATTTGTTTTTGCGAAGTATTCGCAAAATTCCATTTCATTTGTTGTGTCTTTATCTCTTTCTTAATCGAATTCTCATTTACCCTTGACTGCGAGATTCTCGCACATCATTATTTCAATTGCTACTTTTCCTCCCCGCTTTTGTTGACTATTCACTTTTTATGCCTTTTGTTCTTCATATCCTTCGCTCCTTTGTTATCATAACATTCACTTTGTTTCTAGGTATTCACCTCGCGAGGTATGTTCATTCCGATTTCTATAACATCTACCATCGTTTTTCCTTTTCCCGCTCATCTCTCACATGTTGCTTCCATCCCTTTCTTTTGGCATTTCTTTCTTCGCAGCTTTCTACATCGACCTCATGACATTGCTGTGACTCCTTCCAATCTCCCTGTATAATACCAATGCCATTTGGATGTGGAAATTTTATACATTGATGATATGTTGATGCGACTCCCAAGATTTCATGAAGCCATGGCCTCCCAATCAGCGCATTATATGGAGATTCCACGTCAACCACACAGAACAAGATACCAGTTGATAATCCTTGTAGAGGTATTCTCATGTGAACCTCTCCCTTTGGTTTGTTTGCAGTGCCATTAAAGCCATATATTTTGTATGTCGAGGGGATCAAATCCTCATCTTTTCCTCCCATCGTCTTGTAAGTATGGTAAAAGAGAATGTTCACCGAACTTCCGGTGTCGATTAGGATTCGGTTGATCGCCCACAAGCTTCTCGCTTCATCATCTTCCCCATCAATGGTTTTCGGTTAATCTCTAGTTTCACAACCAACGGGCTATCATGTGTTTCTCTTCCTTTTGGCACTTCATCTGCGCAGAGAAAGAAATAGTCTTGGTGCCACTTTTCTAATTGCGTCGTTCTCATGAGACTCATTATTTCTTTATCATTAGCATCTCTCGCGAAGACTCTATCGAGCACGTTGTCATGAAAATCTTCGATTGTGCAATAAGAGTGGACGATAGAGTTGCAATTCAAATTTTTAGCTTTGGTTCGACTTCTATCACAAATGTTTCCTTTCCTTTCGCCGACACCGTTTCATGCATTTCGGGTGGTGGTGGCAATGTCCGGCCTTTTTCTTTCTCCCTTTAAGAAGTGATTGACTTCCTTGATCAATCATCCCGAGAATAATTCTCTTTACGTTTTCAGATCGTTTGTTTGATGTCCATGGAAGCGATGGTAAGAACAAAACTCATGACTTCGTCGCCCGGTGGTGGTTCCATCCCCGCGTTCCAAGGTGCTGGTACATCTTCCATCACAAGTATAGCCTCCCGATCTTTTCCACACTAGCATTCAAGTGGAGGCATCTTAATTGGTTCCCATTCTATTCTGCGGCTTCTCTGCCCTCCACGGTTATTTTGCCTTCGTCCACCGTAAGTTTCTTGCACATGATCTAGCCTCTGAATCTTATTGTTACTGCCACGGTTGTAGTAGTTTCTTTCTTGTTCAAACTCTTCTTGGTCGCGACTTCCCATTGCTACTATCTTTCGCTGTCCCTCATTGGCCTTCCCTGCTTGCTGTCCTTGCGAAGTGCTCGCCACTGTATTGATTAACTGAGGTAACAAGCTTGCGTTCGCAGCATTCGAGTTTGTGTTTGCGACTGGATAAGAATTCATTTCATTCTGTCTTTCTTCTAAGGCGATATATTCTTCCTGTAACTCTCGCAGTTCCGCCATCGTGATTGTATTTTTGACTCTAAAAAGTTGAATGTATAACAAGTTAGTCGCGAACAGAGCATTCACAAATGAAAGGATGAGATATCTTTCCTCAACCCGTCCGGCCATCTCGCTACACATGGTTCTCCATCTTATTGTCAACTGTCTTAAGCTTTCTCCAATTCTTTGTTTCAACCCGAATACGTCTTCAATTCCTGGTCGCGTGAAGTTGTTGCTTATGTAGGCTCCCAAAATGTAGCTTGCGCAGATGGTTAAACGACGCGATCGTGTTCGGGCAAACCTTCAAACCACTTTAACGCTTCTCCCCGTTGCTTGACGCGAAGTACTTACACAATATAGCATCATGACTCTCCCACCGCAACATACATCTCATATAAGCTTTAATGTGCCAGTATCGCACAGGTTGTTCCGTCGAAAATGCTGGCTAATGTAGGCAAATTGCATTTAGGAGGTATTCCTTCCATCTGTACTTCCAGCGTGAAGGGATTCTTCGCAGCTTCTGCGATGGCTTCGTCCTATTGTTTCCTTCCTCCTTCCCTTCTATTGTTCAGTAATCCTCTCATTTCAGCCTGCTTCTCTTAAGATTTGTTCATTTGCCTCGGCATTTGATTCTACCGGGTCTTTTCTCCGCTTCTCTCCTTCTACGCTCGTGCCTGTTTTGACCTTCTTGCTCGTTATTTTCTTCTCTCCTTTCCCTGCGACGCTCCTCTTCATTTCTTTCTTCAATTCGCACGCCATTATATCGGTTGTTCTCTCTTCTTGGCTGTCTCTCGGCCTCTCACTGCGCCTCTCATATTCTTCATTAATATTTCTATTGGTACGATTTTGTTCCCTCCTTCTTTCTCGGTTGTCATGGTTATTCTGCCGGATTGCTTCCTCCATCTCTTGATTTTCCATTTCTGCTCTTATCATTCCTCTCTCGCAAGCCAACCGTGCTTGTTCAATGTAGTGCCTCTCAATGTCATCCTCAATCTCTCGGTTTCTTCTCAATTCTTCTCTCCCATGCAAGATTATTCTTCCTTCAGCAGCTGGGTCATTCGGCCCTTGGAATTGCATGTTTCCTTGATTTTCCCTATTCCGCTCATCTCGAAGATTTTCGGGCTGAGGAATATAACGATCTTCTATTTCCCCTCTTCTCTCGCCATGCTCTGTACTCGGATTTTGTGTTTCTTCCTCGGTACTCTCTGTTGGCAAAACTCTCCTTCTCTCTTCTCTATCCGATCTTGAACTCGATCTCACGCTACTCCTAGATCTCCTATTTTGCAACCTCATATTTTCCATCCTCAATTCATGATTCTGTCTTGTCAAGTTTGCTCGTTCCTCTGCCTCTAGTCGTCTCTCTTCATGTATAGTTTGTCTCAATCTTTCTAATGCTGCGATCTCTTCGTTTCCTGGATTCACTTCTCCATTCATACCTTGCTCTCCTCCTCCTTGTCCATTGTTCATCAACTGCTGCTCCTCTTCCCTTTCATCTTCAGAATCAGACCTCCAAGTATGTACACTTACTCTATCATAATCCTCACCGCGTTTGCTAATGGGAGATTGGTGGCTGATTTTGATCTTCTCCATCATTTCTCCTATTCATCCTTGATGATTCTCCCCTGTTTCATTCCTCCTTTCTCCGCCAAGTCTCCCACTTCTTCTTACAATCGTTGGTTGCCCTTGTACATTTCTTCTTCTAGCCATTTTTCTTTTTCAATGAATTCTTGAGTATCTTCTCCAAATATTTTTTTCTGTTAATCCAAATTCTTTCCAATTTCTACGTCAATCACTGCTCCGTCCCTGTTTCTAGCGCATATGTAGTAGCAGGATTTCCCACACTACACCCCTTACTCGATTTTGCTTAATTAATCCATTGGAAGATGTAAGATCAAGAATATTTATTGATTGAGTTAATGAAATGTTTACACAGGAAGATAGAATTACACTTAGAAATTAAAACACTCTTAAACTTTCTCTCTCCTAATGACTTGCTCAACCCTTCCAAAAAGATCTCTCCCCTGTACAGACTCATTCAGCCCTTTATATAGGGTAATACATAATGGATGACAGCTAAGCTCCCCTTTATTTTCGGGAATGTCTCGCGAAGTGTCGCAGATGCACAAACATTCACTCTCGCGACACTTCTTAACCTCGCCAGGTCTCACGTCTTCTTTATGTTTTGCCTGTCGTTGTTCATTGCGTCGTTTATTTTAGCTCCCTGCGACTCCCTCGCGACGCCGTCGTTCATTAATCTCGCGAGCCTTGAACATTGCGATATTATGATCCTACACTTAGGCTGGTTCTGTGAACCAAATTTTCTCAATCTCTTCGATTTTGTGTGTTAATTGTTGTGGAAACATAACAAGATCGTCCGTCAGACTCGATTACTAGATTCCACAGAGTTTTTGATGAACCAAAGTCATATAGATTCTTCATTCTTCGATTAAGTCAATCACACATCTTTTTTATGAAATTCTTCATCAAACTTTTTTTTCTTCAAGTAAATCAATATTCAATCATACAATGCATCGGGGAAAATCATATTTTTATTTCGATAAATATTAGGGTAAATTAAACTTTCAAATTTGATTATGTAGTTCATAACTAGTTCTTCAAATACATTCATTGTATTCAACATTGATCTGGTTGCGTGATACTAAATTAGATTTGAAAAAAGAAAAAAACGAAAACAGAGATTCAAGAGGAGGAGAGGGAGAAAGAAAGAAAAGAGTTGAACATGAAGAGAAAAAAATATTATAAAATGAAAGCCTGTCAATGGATCCGTCCTCATTAGTTTTATGGTGGTGTCGTCTTTAGTTTTTCCCAATGCGAATCTAAAAGCTATCTCCTTTTTTCACTCATGAAAATGAGCAAGTACCCACAAAATATCACACGAATACCAAAAACTCTTTATTACAACTCCACTAATGTTGTGTGACATATAGACCCCAACCAAGTATTATGGGCTAACTGTAGGTATCAAAACAAATTCAAGGTTAATACAGTATAACCCCTATGAAATAATAGCGTCGGGACCGGGAAAATTTATCAATTTATCGCGATATTAAATAATCGCATAAATTAATAATTATTAAATTATATATTAATTAGTTTATCAAAATATTATCTTGTTTAATTCTAAAAAATAATAAACAAAATAAACCAATACACCTTATTTCATTGCAAATTGTTATCGTCATTGTAAGATTTGTTCAATGGATGACACCATATCAAAGAATCCAAGTGAAGCGTTAGATAATAAATGAACTAGAGAATTGCAAAATTTTGGATTGAATTATCACAGTCGAATGAATGTTGAATTTATTTTAAACAACCCTCAAAAGGATATTATTTCAGATTTGTTAATCGACGAAGTGATGATGTGGAAATCGAAGATGAAAGTGTAGTTACAGAGCCACCTTCCCGTAAAGAAGCTATCAAAGCTAAATAGATATTGAATATGTTTTTATTGCATCAGGAAATGACAACACCAAAAAATTGTTCTAATGTTAAGAAAAATCCAAGATGAAATTCAATGTGACATCAATTTTAAGAAAAACCAAGTCACAATTGAATCATTCTTTACCAATTTAGCATAAATGTAAAACTAAATTTATATAAATTGGAGAGTTATTAATTTATATATTCAAGGGACCTATAAAAAGCTAAAAAAATTATTATTTGGGGGATTTTTTGTGTTTTCCCCTCAAAATAAATAGCTATTTTGCGTTTCCCCCTTTATAAATCGATAATAGGTAAAACACCCTTTAACTTGATGTGCATTAAATAAGTGATAGATTATCACAACACGTGTAGTGCGCGTGTGTGTCAGAATAAGATTTTTCTCCTAAAAAGACATCACCACCATCCGCTATTTTACAAATCGAGATCAAGTTCAGTAAATCACATATAAAATTATCCAAATCAATAACGAATCAATCGGAAATTTTGTCATTCATTTTTTCTAGAACATAAAGAGTTGCTTTCCATCTTAACAAGGAAAAAAAAACCTAATGCGAGTTCAGATAACCTGTTTCATACGGAAATTTTACATAAGAATCTCCAGATTGATACAAAACCTTCAACCCCACAACAAAACCAAAATCCACATTATTTTCTTCTGATTTTCACCGGTTAGTACACCCAAATAAAAAACTACCTCAAACTTAGAGAACCTACTTCATTAGAGAAGATATCCAATTCCGTAGAAATCCAATTGGTGAAGAAAAATTTAGGGAACCTTAGAAAAAGCAGCAGATGAAATATCAAGAACAATAGCCAATTCTATGTAGAATTTGAGTTACCGAGCAACAAAGAATCAATTCTCTCTGTAAAATTCGAGTTCAATACAAGTAGGCAATGAAGAATAGTGAAGAATGAAACTTACAAATTCTTTTCCTGATCTTTAAGGGTTAGGATTTCATCAAATTTGAACTACTAATTACTGAAACCCTTCGTCTAATTCATCTTCCTCTTTCAAACTCTTCATCTATAATAACAATATACTTAAACCCATGACTTTAATTTCAAAAATCTACTAGAAATTTCTTATCTCTTTTGAAATTAGGGTTAGGTTATATGAAATTTAGAATTTTTAGGATGATGATGGTTTTGCTGTGTGTGAAAGAGAAGAGTAAACGAGTAAGTGAGTGAATCAAAGAGGAGTTGGTGTGTTTACTGTTGATTACACTTGCAGGGAACCAAATGGAGTCGGTGGTGGGGAGGGGACGGGACGACGATGTGAAATGGAGGTGGAGGGTTTCAAAAATTTAGTGTGTTTTAAAGAGGAAGACGAATAATTATTATGGTATACAAGTGCAATGCACGTGCATAATTAACTGGCCAATCAAGACTGTTACGGATGTTATAACAGACAGGGGGTTTCACCAATTACTAATTTATAAAGGGGGAAATGCAAATTAGCTATTTGTTTTGAGGGGGAAACACAAAATCCCCCTTATTATTTTATAAAGTTAACGAATTATTAATTTAGCACGTTGGTCCCGACTTGGGACCGGAAAAATTTATTAATTCATCGTGATTATTAATTTATCGCGGATTAAATTATAGGGGTTCTACTGTATCCCTTCAAGAAAAGAAGTAACCAGGATACTATACCCCGAGCAACACATAGACACCTATGCAGTACTTGATGTTACATATATTACTCAAATGAAATCTGCCATTACATTTGTCGCAAGCCATAAACTATCTTTACTATTATTAAGAAAAGTGGTAGGTACTTGAGTACCTATTATCTGCTCTCCCTCTCTCTCTCCCAAACCGTTTTTTCCTCTCTGCAAAAACTTATCCGAAGTTCCTAAATTTTATCAGATTCGTTCCATTGTACTTCAAATCTACCAGATTTGGTATGATTTTTTCAGATCTCCTGGTTAGATTTGGATACAACTAGATATATGTATGTATAGTATTAAATAAAACAATCATTTACAAACGATGTTAGGTTTTCTAACCAAGTTTTTTTTCTTTTTATTTTCTTCTGCAGTGGCTTATATATGCCAATTAGATTACTTCTTGTACGCTTTTAAAGCGGATTCTCATAGCCTTCATAGCTTTTCAATCGTTTGCATCAATCATCTCAGATATATCATCAAGGAAAACCTATTTCGACAAGGCTGGCTTCTAAATCTACATGAAGATCAAAGACTATCGAAATCGATTGTGGTGATGATTATTTACGCATATTATTCCCTCATGGGACATTCAAATCTTAATGAAGAAGACAATTTAAAATGGCAGATTTCTAAATCTCAAGCCATCCCTCTCTCATCATCAATCACCTCTTTGAATTACATGTATTCAATGCTTATGATGTTTTGCAATTTCTTTGTAATTGTGATACATAAATTTTTTATCTTTTCAAGTTTTTCATCAGGGATGTATTTGGACATGATGTATGAATTTTTACTATATTAATGAATCAAGAAGAAATACTTCCTTCAAAAAAAAAAAAATTAAGCAAAGAGGTCATTTAGGCCATTTTTCCAAAATTATCCCTCAAAATAAAATCAAAGTAAAAATAAACCGAGGTTATAGTTGTCAAAGTACTAGCTAAATGGTAGAAATGTACATTTGCATCACCATCTTTCGAGAAACAAATTCAAAATTCAAATTGCAAATGCCAGTTCCTCACCCTCTCATCTCCAGGGAGACTCTCTGTTATGCTCTCTTCCACTTCTAAAACTAGATCCTAGTGCCTCTCTCATTTCGGGTACAATGTGAGTTTTTAAATTTTTTGATTCGCAACGATTGTTATATTGTTTTTAGGATTAGGATTTTATCTCCTGTTTTTAACACTCTTTTATTTCGTTTGATTTATTTTCTGATTACTGAGATCAACTGGTAATGCCGAAGGACTTGGTTAGATGTGTGAGCTTTTCATGCAATTTAGCATTCACTTAAGATTAATCTCATTGAGTCATAGGGTAATGTTTTTCACTTTGTTTTTTCAATTTATGTCCTTCTCTAATTTGATTTCTATGAGTTGGTTTGGTGTTTTTGTATATGAGTTTGGTTTTGTAAAAGGATCGGTTTTTTGTAATTGTGATTTGAGTGAGAATTTAAATTTGTTGAAGTATATTCAACTGAATTTAATTTCAATCCAGTGTTTTTATGTGAATTGAAGTACATAAAGTGTTCGATGATTTGTTGAGAAGAAAAACTTTTGATTGCAGGAATTCGATTTCTTTGGTGTAACTTAACATATGTTCTTAATGAGGTCAGCGATGACTTTGCACAATGGATTGCAGAAACAACTTATAATTAGCAACAATAGCACCAACAAGTTCAACTTGCATTTAGCAAGGATGCGTATGATCCTTCATTACAGTGGCCTCCTACCAAAAATCAGGTTTGAGCAGTTACAAGATTGAAAAGGTATGTCTTATAAGTTCCCTATTAAAATGTTGGGGCTGTCGGACTTATGTATATTCGTTAGATTGTCAAATTGAAAGCTAACAGTGAGGTTTATACAAGTTCTTGATATCCATATACGTAGTTAATTAGCAGCAAAAAAAGATCTGATAAGAATGGTTGATTGAAACTTATTAAAATCCGAAAAATGTGTACTTTGCTAGAAAATTCAAGAGAGATATTGATGTATTTCCACCCAAAAAAGGCGGCGGCAAAAGAAAAGGTGGTGTGGGTAAGAAAGAGAAGAATAGTGGCGGGAGGAGATGACTATAATGGTTGTGAACATCAGATGGTGACTACTGTTATACATCCCAAAGCTGGCAAGATGTAAAGATCTCTCATAGCTCGGCTGTTTAATTTATTTTTCAATATTTCTTTGCATTTTTTGATACTTCTTTATAATTGTTAAAAATTGAATTTGTGAGAATTCAAAATTATAAATGGAGTAGGCATTTTTGGTAGGCGCAACCCAATGAAAAGCCGGTTACATTCTCGCCAATGTATGACATACATGCTGAATGTTTGCACTGAATTGCTTGCTCATGAAACACTATCTGTGGCAGTTGTATCTATATTACAAGTAGTAGCCCATATATAGTAACGATTTTTGTTCTACTTTTACACTCTAGGCAAAAAGAAGTGGCGGATTTGTTAAGCAAAGGAAATCTTATCATGCAAGTGATTTTTTTGCCTATTGTATTTTCTGAATGTCTACGTCACTGATGTTCTTCATCGGGAGGTATGAAGATTTCTAACTTGAATAGACGCAACTAATGCCGTATTTGGTAGGACTTTCTATTATGTTGTGGTGCAACATATATATAATGCTTGGAATTCTATTTTGCACATGGAACATACGTTGGCCGTGAACATGAGAGGAGTAGAGCTATTTATAAATGAGAAATTTTAACCTATACAATATGTGCTAAATTACCAACTTATCACTATTCAATTGGATGTGAGGTGTGCATATTTGAACACAAATTCAACATAGCAGATATTTGAAACACTTAGTGTAGAACTTGAGTCAGAATTGGATTTTAGATTTTTAGTATAATGAAGTCGGAACTTGCTAAATTCTTATTCAGTAATGTTCAGCTAGAATAAGTGACATTTTTAGTTCTTAACACTTTGATATATATGTATGTCATATGCCACTTCTCTACATTCATCAGGAAATCGAGCTTTTCACCATTTACTCATATGCTTTCTTATATTGTTTAACAGTCTCATATGCCACTTTTCTATTATTGTTTCCTTGCACATACTTTCAAAAAAATTGGTCTTCCACAAATTTTAACTCCTACTGCATCTTACTTTAACCTATGACGATAATGCAATCAGACAATGGAATGCGAGTGCAGAAAGTTTCATCTTATTCTCATTGCATAATAGAGAGTGCAAGTCATGGACCTTTCCTTTGGAATTCTTACGCCAGAATGATGAAGGATTATGTGGGTTGAAAGTATAGATTTGCTTAAACTAAGTTTCGACATTCGTAATACTGTGTTCCATCCAGGTTTGGAAGAGACATTGAGTAACACAACATTCTCTACTGGTAATATGTACTAGGCTTTAATGCTCGGCCAACAGCTGCAGGAAGTGGACGGAATTGGGGGTTTTAGTAATGGGTCTGATATCAATGGTTACGTCTTTAAGTCCTTTCTAATTTGTATATTGTTATGGCTGTCTCTAAATGATTCAGCAGTACTTATGTATTTCAACTCGAAAACACGTGCAACACACGTGCCCTTTACTAGTATAAATAGACAACATTAACATGGTTGATATGATAACACAAATAATAATTCAATGAAAAGACAACATAAATATAAAACTCCATGCAAAAATGCTAGAGATTTTTCTCATGGTGACAGTCCAGACGAAACTATTTATTACATGTATCTATTCTTATACGTACGTAGTAGATGCAGTTCAATTTCTTCTCTTAATTCAGAAAAAAGAACAGTAAGAATTTTCTCTCATGGGTGGGAATAAGCAGCATGGCCTCCTCCGCCACCATTACCACTACCACCACCTCCACCGTACCCATTTCCATGTTCACCAGCATAACCTCCTCCATTACCGCTGCCTGATCCAGCACCTGCACCATACACACCTGCTCCATGTTCACCGCCATAAGCACTACCACCTCCACCACCGCTGCCCGATCCGCCACCTGCACCATACCCACCTGCTCCATGTTCACCACCATAAGCACTACCACCTCCACTGCCGCTGCCTGAGCCTCCCCCTGCACCATAGGCACCTGCTCCATGTTCACCACCATAAGCACTACCACCTCCACTACCGCTGCCTGACCCTCCACCCGCACCATATGCACCTGCCCCATGCTCACCACCATAAGCACTGCCACCTCCGCTACCTCCACCGCTGCCACCTCCACCTCCACTACCATACCCATGTTCACCTCCGAAGGTGCCATATCCACCACCGCTCCCAGATCCTCCACCAGCACCATATGCAACACCATGTTCACTACCATATCCTGAACCACCACCATTGCCGCTGCCACCACCGTATCCTCCACCATGTTCTGCACCAGTACCACCATAACCGCTACCACCACCATTTCCACCACCACTACCGTATCCTCCACTACCATATTCACCTCCAATGGCAGAACCATAACCAGAACCACCTCCATTACCACCCCCCACCCCCGTAACCAGCACCATGCTCAACTCCTGCACCATAGCCAGACCCACCACCAGAACCTCCTCCACTACCATAGCTTACACCATGCTCTCCCCAACACCATAACCAGACCCACTACCACTACCTCCTCCGCCTCCACCACCATAACCTACACCATGTTCAATTCCGTTCCCATAACCACCTCCACTTCCGCTCCCACTTCCACTACCAGCACCGTAACCAGCTCCATGATCACCTCCGTAATTACCTCCATAACCATGCTCCACACTGTGCTCACCTCCAACTGCATAACCACTACCACCACTAGATCCTCCACCACCTCCTGCCGACCCTCCTCCATAACCTGAACCCCCTCCGTTTCCAATGCCATACCCAGCACCATTACTAGCTCCCCCCAGATTGAGGAGGGCCCTGGAGGCTGAACATAGACTTACACCTAACACTACTACAAAAATGAAAACAACGCTACTAGTTCTAGCCGTAGCCATTTGAGCTGGATAGCTTGTATTGTACTTAAAGAATCCTACAAGAGTGAAATGAGAAGAATGTTTCGTTGGTATATATAGGAGATTTGGAGGGTCCAAAACAGCATTAAGTATTTTGTTATGGAGTGGTTGAAGAAGGCTTGCACATGGGGTTGATGGAGAAAAAGTCTGTGTTGTGCATTTCTCAGTGATCACATTTTGCCGACCCTCAATAATATTAACGGACATACACTACCCTCTTATTAGTTATTATTATTACTAAATTTTGCGAGTGGGGTTTTGCTGTCCTCCAATATACTCACCATGTGTGAGCCAGAACCCTATTCGAATCTAGGGTAGACAGTGTCTAATTTCAACGAATAGCTATAGTAGGAATTTTTAGATATGAAAGTGGGCCTTGGGAATTATTCTCACAATTCTTTCGGTACATGGTTAGAGACAATACTTAGAGGTTAGAACCTACTAGTTACAAGTATCGTACTTACCATAAATCGCTGTGTGAAGCTCAGGGGAGTGTCTTAGACTTTATATGATTACATGAGAACACCACCACCACTGTTGCATGACTACATCTGGTACATATGCAGCAGTCGCTTAGCGGAATGCCACATCCAGGGTGCCACGGTCGAACAATATTGCCCTCTGGAGATTCACCCTGATTCTTGTCACCAACTTCACACTCCAATGCTTTTGACTAAAAATTCTCATGAACTTTGCCATGATTCTTAGGTGTCCACCTAGGTTTCAACTTTTTTGTGCAGTTTTTAGAAGAATGTCCAAAAACTTTGCACACCTCACACTTAGGTGGTTTCCATTGATACTCAACAGGCATTTCCAAAGCAACCTTCCCATCTATCATTAAAGGTATACTCTCTGGGTAAATGTAGTCTACATCTACCTCAACACAGACTCTAGCATATGATAACCTTGTCGTATTTAGCGTGTAATCGTCAACTAGTAAAGGCTTCCCAATAAAACTAGAGATAAGACTCAACCCATCAATATCCCACATGTGCAGGGGAACATTATAAATCAACACCCAAATGGGTACTGACCTAATGCTAGCAATTGATGATTCTAGTAAATTCGACCATGGCGTCCTTTGTAAAAGATTTTTGAGAGGTGAAAAGAGCCTAATTCTAACACTCTTCTACGATCCTCATCATCCTTAAACTCAAAAACAAAAGCACAATTTCCATGTAATTTGATGCTCACCTCATTCTTGAGGTTCCAGTGTTCTCTTACAGCTTCTTTGACTGCTGGAAAAAACCAACAACATAGTCTTCATAGCGTTTAATTCCTGCCGAGAAATCAATTGTTGCATAATCTACCACCTTCTTGCCATCTAGCTCAGTAGAAGGAATGAACTTCATCTGAGGATGATGCGTAATTAGCGAGTAGATGGAAAAAGAGTTCTCCATCCTTGGGAATTATTCTCACAATTCTTTCGATACATGCTTAGAGGTTAGAACCTACTAGTTACAAGTATCGTACTTACCATAAATCGTTGTGTGAAGCTCAGGGGAATGTCTTAGAATTTATATGATTACACGAGAACACCACCACCACTGTTGCATGACTACATCTGGTACATATGCAGCAGTCGTTTAGCGGAATGCCACATCCAGGGTGCCACGGTCGAACAACTCATATCCAACTGAGGCTACGGATCTTGTTGCATGACTACATCTCGGTACACATCATGCAGCGGACATGCCACATCCAGGGTGCCACGGTCGTACATCTCGTATTTTTTTTTTTTAGAAGCATGCATATAATATTTTTTTTTATCGATCAAAAAGAATAGATTAAAAGGCACACAAGCCGTGTGCGGGCGAATACAAATGACAAAGAGCGAAAAACTCACAAAGATAGCAACAAAACAGAAACAAAGTTGAAGAAGAGTTGCAAACCACAATAAAGACCACAACCTATTGACACAACTAAAAAGACCATTGCCTATTAACAACTAGCATATTCATCAACATCTTCTATAATTAACCCATCGTGATTTTTTTCGAGATTGCTAAACATTTCATCACGATTAGTCTTTAGAGGTGGGAAATTCTAAGCCACATAGAGAACCAAAGTCCATCATTTTATTTTAGAAACTTTTTTTAGTATGAAGTTTTTCTTTTTGAGCTTGAAAAAGAGTACCATTTGGAAACATACCTGTACCTTTGGATTTGATACTCAATTTCATACCAATTCCTATCATTGTCTTGGACGATGTTGGCTTTGCGATTCTTACATTTGCATCTTCTGGAGCTAACTGGAAAGTGTGTGCCTCTCCTTCTTCTTCTTCAAATCTATGAAACCTGTTATGGGTTTCAAAACCAGGAGGAATGGCGGGATCAGTAGACGAGGTGCTTGCACTTCCAACTTTCTTTTTATCGGCGCCTTTCTTACTTTTAAAAGAAACCCATTCACTAATAACCTTTTCATGTTCAATTACCTCTTCTTCTTCTTCTTCTTCTTCTTCTTCTTCTTCTTTATTCTTATCAATAGCAGCATTCAAAGGAGTCTTTTCTGCCACCACCTTGACCTGCCCACCATCCATAATATCTTGAGTTTCTGGGGTTTCCGTCAAAATTTCCTTTTGCCCATTTTCCAATTGGGGGGGCACTGGCTGTTGCATTCACAATATTGCCCTCTGGAGATTCACCCTGATTCTTGTCACCAACTTCACACTCCAATGCTTTTGACTAAAAATTCTCATGAACTTTGCCATGATTCTTAGGTGTCCACCTAGGTTTCAACTTTTTTGTGCAGTTTTTAGAAGAATGTCCAAAAACTTTGCACACCTCACACTTAGGTAGTTTCCATTGATACTCAACAGGCATTTCCAAAGTAACCTTCCCATCTATCATTAAAGGTATACTCTCTTGGTAAATGTAGTCTACATCTACCTCAATACAGACTCTAGCATATGATAACCTTGTCGTATTTAGCGTGTAATCGTCAACTAGTAAAGGCTTCCCAATAAAACTAGAGATAAGACTCAACCCATCAATATCCCACATGTGCAGGGGAACATTATAAATCAACACCCAAATGGGTACTGACCTAATGCTAGCAATTGATGATTCTAGTAAATTCGACCATGGTGTCACTGTAAAAAGACTTATTGAGATGTAAAAAGAGCCTAATTCTAACACTCTTCTACGATCCTCATCATCCTTAAACTCAAAAAAAAAACCACAATTTCCATGTAATTTGATGCTCACCTCATTCTTGAGGTTCCAGTGTTCTCTTACAGCTTCTTTGACTGCTGGAAAAGATAATCTTTTTCCAGCGCATAAACCAACAACATAGTCTTCATAGCGTTTAATTCCTGCCGAGAAATCAATTGTTGCATAATCTACCACCTTCTTGCCATCTAGTTCAGTAGAAGGAATGAACTTCATCGGAGGGTGATGCGTAATTGACTGAGTAGGAGGAAAAAGAGTTCTCCATCCTTTAGAGTTAGAGTTAGAGTTAGAGTTAGAAGAACCCCCCCCCCCCTTTGAAATTGGAGACCCAATTGTTCCATAAGAACCTCCAGACTCTCTCCTTGGTAAAATAATCTCTACATCATCACTGGTAGAGCCAGGGATAATCTTCCGCCCATCATTTCCATTAGAATCAATCAAAGGAGGAAAATCAGCAAAACCCAAGCTAGATTCAACCTCTATCATTACTTAAAACAACCTCCTCTAGATTCGAATCAATACAAAAAATTCTTCCTCATACTTGTAGATCACAGAACAAGGAAGAAAACCCACAAGAAATCAATAGATTTGAGAGAGAAAAGAGGAAGAAATCAAAGCTCAAAGATTTGAAAAAATTGAAAAAAAATCGTAGGTTTTTCTCTCATATTTTTCTCTCTCTCCTGAGTGTACCCCCTAGGTACACATAGTATGCATATAATATATAAAAGAAACTAAATTGTTATTACGCGAAATTGCAAGAGGATATATTTGATATCATGAAACTGCATCACAAAAAAATGAACTGGAAAAAGGGTAAAGAAGCATGTAACTATGTCCAAAGGTGACTTTTAATTATCTTCCATATTCAATTTTGGAGGTTTTCTATGGGAATAAAACCATGTTTTTATGTCAAAAGGTGACTTTTTAGTTTATCTTTTCAGTTGAATTATGGTTTTTTGCAGATTTTCTTTTATTTTTATCTTTGGGACGAGTATGAGCACGTTCCCATTGAACTGTCTTTAGAACAACTCTAATCTAAATACCAATTTATTTATTTATTTTTACAATATGCCTAGATGGCCCATGCTACTAATCCCAACTTCTTGCGTAATCTAAATAGTACAAGTAGTGAGCGGCACGTGGCAACACACTTTTTTCATACTTTGCATATAATTTGGTGATGTTTCCACGCCATATGTTATACTCCTTCAATTTCAAGAAAAGTGATATTTTAACTTTTGCTTAAAAGTAAAAGTATCATTTTTGAAACAGAGGTACAAATATTCATCTAAAAATTCATCGTTGTTTTTTATTATACAATTATAAATCAATATATTTTATAGATTTTCCAATTTATGCTTGAGCAATATGCCAAAACGGAGATTATTATTTTTGTCTTTCTTAGAGCCGATAGAAACATAACATCTTGATAGTATCCGAGCTTTATATATTACAACAACTATTATGAAAATTAAGAATTAGAAAGGGATGAACACATTACCGAAAGGAAACTCTTCTTTGAGCTTGGGATTACCCACTCAGTTAATTAGGGGCGAGTTGAGGAGAGAGAGAGTCTGAGGATCGGGCGAACAACTCAGTGATTATTTTTTTCTTCGTCGTATTGATTTCAGTGCTAATCAATAATTCTCAGGTGATTTACGGACTTCCATTAATGATTGGTGTTTCGATCTTTAACGTGTCTTTTGGTTTAGGATTAAATTGATCCGAATCTCGTTATTAGTTTATACTTTTCAAATTAGATGGAAAAAACTTTGGATCTACTTTTTTTATTCTCCTTTTGGTTCTACGAAAGATTCTAAAGATGTACGCAATGATAATGATCCGGAAATTAGTATATCCGATGATGATATTGATAATTGTATTGATGAATGGAAGTTCAGTTTAATCGGTAGATTGGATATTTTGAAGTTTTCTTTAGAATTTGCGGAAAAAAAGCTCTTAAATCTCAATGGAAACTTAAGGGTAATTGCAGTTAATACCTTTGGGAAAAGTTTTTTGTAATGCTTGAAAAAATACTGTAAGATAAACACCATGGATGGTCCGGATATTGGGAAGTTGAGAAGCGAGTTTGAAACTTGAATTGGGAGCCAAACTTTAAACCAACAAACCAAAAATCTTCTGATTTTGTTTGGTGTCATTGCCATGTTTGAGTATTGAAAATAGGAAGAAAAAGATTCTCTTAGATATTGGAAGAGTTATTGGTAGACTTGTGAAGGTGGATGAGATAACTTTAAACAGGGGAAAATTGGGTATTATGCCAGTGTGTTGGTTGAAATTGATCTAACTAAAGCTATTCCTAAGAAAATTTGGGTCAAGACAAAGTATGAAGGGTTTTCCAGGAGGATAAATATTCCAAAGTTACCTAAGTTTCGCAATCACCGTCGGTGGTTGTCCATTATGTCTCGTAATGTAAAATTAAAACAAAGGAAACGCTTAAAAAGAACTTGGTTGGTTATGTAACCACGAAAATAGAAGTTTTAGAATAAGAAACAAGATTAAAGAAGATAATAATCTCCTTATTGGTTTTGATATATGTCAATCGACAATGAAGACAATAATGTTAGTGGAGTCAGGTAAAACACATAACTCCAAAGAATGTAATACATGAGGAGAATATGGAAGAAGGTGAACTAAATTGGGGAAATTTGAAGTGC
Source organism: Papaver armeniacum (assembly GCA_023531295.1). Lineage (NCBI taxonomy): Eukaryota > Viridiplantae > Streptophyta > Magnoliopsida > Ranunculales > Papaveraceae > Papaver > Papaver armeniacum. The sequence continues at coordinate 32,513 of JAJJWW010012102.1, forward strand.
TTTGGGAGGTGGAACCAGTTCTTGACTTTATACAGAATTTTCCCTCTAAGAAACCCAACAAATTGATTGAGCTTGGGACTTCTTTAAATACAAGTGTTGTTAAAGTTATTCCAGGTAAAAGAAGTCATACTGGAATTTCCTAAGAAGCCCGAGGTGCTAAAAGTCATTAAGAAAACAAGCTGCTAAAAAATGTGAGTAAAATGATAATGGGAGGAAAAACCCTCCCTATTCATAAACCCAATTCTAAATGAGAGTGATGTTTTAAAATGCCAGAGCTTAAGAAGAACTAAAGCCAAAGACAAGTTACAATGTTTGGTTAATTTTTTTGTCCATCTTTAGTTTGCATAAAGTAGAACCAAAAAGTGAGTGTTTCATCAAAATATGCTAGAATGTTAATGTTAGCGGTATGAATTATTTAATACATAATAGTACCGATGTGAAGAAAGGAATGGTTATCTTTGGAATGCATCTATACCGATTCACAAGTTATTTCTATTACACAACAGGTCATAATAGTCGGTTTGTGGGTACTCTAGTCACTTGCAGTTCATGGAGCTAATCTTACTTTGGATAGGGAAATATTATCGTAGGAATTGAAAATTATTAGTTCTTATAATCTCCCATGGTTGGTATTGGAGATTTCAATGCGTGTTAGCTATGGATGAGAAAAAAGTGGTAGGAGTCCATTAAGAGAAGTTATGTTGGATTTTAATCACTTGTTTGAACTTGTGGCGATTAAGGCTCCAAAATTAGGTATTGAATTCTCATGGTGCAATAATAGAGTGGGTGTGAAGAGAATATTATGTAATTTGGATAGAGCAAAGTATACAATTCAAAATGGCCGGGACTTATATCCAAATTGGGAATATATTCATGGTACTAGGGGTGTCGATCACGGTCCTTTGCTTGGTGCTAATAAATTAATTCCAAATCATTAAATGTTCCATTTAGGGCCATCAAGGCCTGGGTTACATCATGAAGGTTTATGAAGGTGATTGAAGATGAATGTCTAAAAGAAGTTCGGGTACTCCAATTTTTATCTTTATGACCAAGTTAAAGAACTTAAAGATAATCCTAAGGGAATGGAATTGGGAGGTTTTTGGTGATATAAATGAAAAGGTGTTGCAAATGATAAAAATGTTTGAAAGCTTCACTCTTATCCGATAAGATCCGAAATATTAAATTGTTGGATGATTTGTTTACTTAAGAGGAATACAAGAAATAATGTCGTAGCAAAGAACAGTGCATCAAAATCTAGAGTAAAATGGTTAAAGGAAGGGGCTTCAAATACTAGGTCTTTTCACACCAATTTGAAGATTAGGCAGCTCAAAACTCTATATCCGAAATTGAAAATGAAGCATTTGCTAATTTGGTATCTACTCAAAAGAAATTGCAAAAGTTCGGTAAAGCATTTTTCCTCAAAATTTAAATTTAAAGAAGTGCAAGTTTCGCAAATTTATTAAGAGTTATACCAATAAACTAAGAAATGGAGATATCACGGATGATTGATTCGGTTCCTAGTGTGCAAGAAATTAAAGCTGCTTTACATTAATTCTAGATAGCTCTCCCGGGTTCGATGGTTGGTTTTATAGAAAATGTTGGGACATAATTGGTAATAATAATGTGACTATGGCAATACAATATTGTTGGAGAAGAGGTATATGCCAAACGGAATGAATTCAAATTTTTTGGTTCTTCTTTCCAAAGTGCAAGAGTGCAAAAAATCCATCTGATTTAGACCAATTGGTTTATCTAATTTCTTTTTAAAAAATTTCACCAAGCAAGGTGCATTTATCAAGGGTAAGACCATTCAAGAGCGAGATAGTATTGTCTTCTCGAGATGGTGAATGAACTGGACACAAAAAAAGAGAGGTGGAAATGTGGCTTGAAGATTTGATACAACTCGGGCATATGATTCCCGAGTGGGTAATTCTTATTTCAAGTAATGTTGAAAATTGGATTCTCCGACAAATGCATCAATTGGTCAAGACTTTATTTACTTTTGCAAGAATTTCAGAATGGTGAATGAAGGACCGAAGGATATTTCCTGTTAGTAGAGTGTTGAGACAAGGTGACCCATTTTCTCCTATTTTGTTCATAATTGATGAAGATGTTCTTACTTGATCTATATCTAAAATGGTGGAAGAAAAACTTTAATCCCAATGGTTACGAGAAATGGTGTATGTCCAACACATATATGTTTTACATATGATATGTTTTTATTTTGCAATGGTGACAAGAGAAATATTAAAGGATGATGAAGACTCTTGTAGAGTACCAACAAGCTTAGTCGAGTGGTAAATGTGACTAAAGAAAGTGCTTTGTTGGTGGGACTTCACAAAATTAGTTGAAGCAATTGCGAGAGGAAGTTCAAATGCCATTATCTGTTTTCCCTAACAAGTATTTTGGTGTAATGTTATTTCGGGAGAGTAAAATCAACTCATGTTTGGAATGTGGTTGAGCAATTACAAAGTAATTTAGGAAATTGGTTGGAAGCGAAAGATGCTAGCATTTCAAGAAAGAGTAATTCTTATCAAAGTTTACTATGTAGCATTCCACCGTGTACAATATGTCCATTTACAAATGTCCTAGAAGTGTGGTCGAATGTGAAAAAATCATCGGGAATATTCCGTGGACAGAGACCCATCTCGTGAGAAAATCGAGTGACATTAAAATGAGAGAAGGTTTGTTCTCCATTGGAAGAAGGGACTTGGTATCGAGAAGATTAGAATTCATTAATAGAGCATTGTTAATGAAATTGTTCTCGGGAAAATTCAACGGGGAGGAAGAATAGTACAGTTTTTCAGGAGCTAAGTTCAAAACAAAAGCCGGAGAATGGATTTCATATTATAAACATTTAAATCTATCTCGCCAGGATTCAAGACCTGTGATAAATATTGTGAAAACTAATACAAGATGGATTGTGGGAGATGGATCGAGAGATATACGTGTGAGATGAGGCATGTATTAAGGAGAGGTATGAGTAATATCTTTACATGCAATGAATATGGCGAGAATCATAAGACAATGAAGGTTAGTGAATTATTGGACAATAGTAAATGGAAAATTCCCCTATTGATCCTTTTGAATTTTTGATACTAATGAGCTTCCGAGTAGTTGATGGCAAAAGCGGATAAAAGGTATAATGTGGCTCTACAAGTAGTAATTTCATTGTTTTAACCTGTGATTCAATATATAATAGATAAATATCTAGTCAAAAATGAATTTAAGAAAATATGAAGGCACAATGTATATCCAAGCATGTGGCAAGTAATGTATGGAAAATTTCAAGATGAATTTGTGCAACGGATGACAAGGCGAAAGAAGGGGAATGCAAATGGCATCAAATGTTATATGTGTGGAACCGGAAGAAGAAAGCTTGGAGCACATTCTATGGAGTTGTGATCCGGTAAGAGGTTTGGCTATGGATTGGTGCTATATTTAACTTTCGTAACTCTAGTTCTTTTCAAGATATCCTTGACATGGCTAATCATAAAATCTCGGTGATACAAGAATTGTGAATTGTAGTTGCATTCTTAATCTAAGAGAAATATATTTCTATAGAAATAATTTTGTATTTGATGAAAAGAGGTGGAAAGTGAAGATCGATTAAAAGAAAATCACATTCTTAAGCTCGGAGAAAGTGAGATGGGTTAAAAGGTTCAATGAAAAATGATGATTATGATCTGCCAAATATTAAGTTACTTTGGAATCAAATACGGAAAACTTACACGAAAGGGTATGGAAATTTTCTTCTCTTTACCCAGATCCAAAATTTTGATATCTTGTGACGGTGCTTCCAAGGGAAACCCGGGGAGTTGTAGGGTATGGTTTTGCCGCAAAGGGATATTGAAGGGAAATTGCTAATTGCGGTGGATGGTGGTGTTGGCATTTGTAACAAATTTTATTGCGGGAGATGCGGCGGTGGTAAGGGCGGAGTGAATGGGGCGATCTTGAATAATCATTTGCAAATATGTTTTGATACGATTCTAAAGCGAATTTTATTTTAGCCTTTCAAAGTAATAAATTTCCTTGGTTTATGGTATCAAGATGGAATAAGAGTATGTGATTTCATGTTGAGCTACGAAGTAGAACATACATCACAGAAATGAACTCAATAACAAACACACTTGCAAAACAGGGGAGCACATTGGGAGTTGGTGGTGTCATTGTCTACACATAGTAGTTCATTTACTTTAGAGTCACCTTTTACAACCTTATTATAGGTTTTTCTTGATGTTGTTTTCAATTACGTGTACAACCTTACCTGCCGAGCGCTTTTGTAATGGTTTGTTATGATAATCTTATCTTATCTTATCTTATACTAATATAAAGAAAAGAGGTAATTGTTTGGTGAAGCCTTATTTTGGTGAAGCCTTTTCACATGACAATAATACCCCCATTAACTAAGCGTTAGTTAATATTTGTATATTTCAAGGAATGCCATTGTTTTAAAAATAGATCAAAAAATTAAAACTTAGATATCTTTAAAAATACACATCGGATTTTTGCAAAATTAATATATTTGGAAAAGCTCTATAAATTATCTAAATAGTGAAGTACAAACAAGGATATATTAAAAAAAAATTAAGATTTTTTTTTTCTATTATTATCAAATTTGGGTGTTATTAGAAGAATCCAATTCATGCATGTGCATCGCACATGTGGCCTTACTAGTAGCTAATAAATAAAATTTTATTGAGCAAAAAAAAAAAATTAACTAATAACCATGTCTAACTTTTAAGGAAACAGGCAAAATTTGGAGAAACATAAAAATATTTGAAAAACAAAAAATTGATATTATTATTTATGCTCATTCTGCGGTGATAATTCAAAGAACTTCAAATATATAAAATTCAAAAAATCCAACATATCGTTGAGTGTTTAAATATTTGTCTTCATTTTTATAAAATAACATATTTGTAAATACAGATTTTTGATCAATTTACACTAAGTTCTAGTAAATATTATTTATATCACTCCTTTAAAAGATCTAACGCATGATAAAAATAGAAATCTTATGATCCAACGGCTAAGGATAATAGTTGAGGTAATTGAATTATTGTCCCTCCTTTGATGGACCTTCACAAATATCCCGATGGTATAATTGTAAAATTTTCCAAAAAAATAATTATGTTATTACCTTATTTAACCTTCCTCACTTTCTTTCATTTTCTTGATTTTACAGAAACTTCATTCTTCTTCGTTTCTTCTTCGATTCACCATCTTCATCGCCTCACCACCAGCCCACAATCTCGCCGCCACCACAACAAGCACCACAATCTCAAGTTACGTCCGCCACTAGCATCAGCAGAGATATCACGATTTGTGTTCGATTTCATTGATTTCTAAACCATAATTGAAATTGATTTTTTTATTGGTTTTCGATTTGGAGTTGTGAGATTCAGATTTCAAGTTGCGGGTTGATTTGTTTTTTTAGTTTTTTGATTTCAACGATTTCTAAACAGATTCAAATAGAAAACGAATTTTTTAGTTGTGGGTTCGAGTTTGGAGAAATGAAGCTAGGGTTTGAGCTCATGGTGGTTCGGACGGTTGGGAGGTGGTGTTGAAGCCCCGGGAATAGACAATGGTGGTTCTTGCTAATGGTGGAGAAATCTTGATGAGGTATGTATTTGAATCCGATTTTCATTCGATGCAGGTGATATTGTGAAGTGATTCAGACGTAGATGAGAATAGTTTAGAACTATGAAATTAATGATGTAGATGGAGGGTTTTGGTTGGAATGATGAAATTGGTGTTGGATTTTGGTTGGTTGTTTTGGTGGTGGTGGTGGTGGTGGTCTTTGGAGATGTGTGATTTGTTGGTGGTTATCTAGGTTCAAGCGGGCGGTGATATTGGATCAACTATGGTTGTTGATCCATATATTTTGATCAACTCATTTGTTGACCCGATTTTTATGGATAAACTATGGTGATTTTGGTTGGAATGATGAAATTGGTGTTGGATTTTGGTTGTGGTTGTTTTGGTGGTGGTGGTGGTCTTTGGAGATGTGTGATTTGTTGGTGGCGGTAATGGTGGATAGGTACAAATGAGAAATTAGTCATGGAAATAGTAGTAGAATGGTGGTTCTACGGGGTTGTTGTAGTTGTCGAGATTGGTTTTGAAAGTACGGGTCTTGAGCCGTTGGTGTTTATGAAGCTATAGGTAATGATCAATTTGTTGTTGTTTATATGTTCTTATGGGATCAATTGTTGTTGTTGTTGATCCATTTTGTGGGATAAACTCCTGTTGTTGACCCAATTTTTATTGGATCAACTATGGTTTGTTGATCCATCTATATGGGATCAACTGCGCTTGATCCTTTGAACTCCTATTGTTGACGATATTTCATTGGATAAGTATAATTATGCTTGTAGTTCAAATCATGCTTTGTAGTTTAAATCATGTAAGTTTCTTCCAATGTTGAACTTGTGGTGCAATGGTAGCATGGGCGACTCTATGTCGGGATGATGCGTGTTCGACTCACGCCAAGTTCACTCCATTTTACATGGATCAACATTCATTGTTGATCAATTTTAGTGGATCAACAATGGAAGTTGATCCACTAAATTAGATCAACTTTATTGTTGATCCTTTTTTTTTTTTGATCAAATCTTTTGTTGGTTGTATTTTTATTTGGATTAACTCTTGTTGTTGATCAAAAATATATATGAACCCGGTGGTGGCGGGACGAGCGACGGTGGTGGCGGCGCGACGGCGGTGATGGTGGCGCAACAAACTAGTGGTGGTGGAGGATGGTGGTGGTGTAATGGTGGTGCATAAGGAGTGGTGGTGGTTGTTGAACGGTGGTGGTGGAATGGTAGTTGAATGTTGGCGGTGGTGGTGGTGAAGTGGTAGAGGAAGAAATTTGTTCCATTTTGAAATAAAGAAAAATATTACTCGGGTGAGGGTATTAAAGTAATCTAATATTAAATGGATAAGGTTAAAGTATGGACATATTTATTGTTGAATAAGGATATATTTATTGGGTGTCAAAAGTAGGATATATAAATAATATACCCATAATAGTTTGTGATTTGAGAATCTTTTTGTGTCGAATCTTTTGTAGAATATTCTTCGATCCGATGGCTAAAAATTAATATAGGAGCTTTAAAGCTTACGAAGGGTAAAACTTTGATATTCTCTTGCTCACGTAAAAGGGAGGAGATTCTAGGGAAAAAGAAAACCTACTAAACCTACTAAACAGATATCTTGTATCAAAAAATTAGTGTCTTATGCATGTCACCGGTACAAAGACATAGGTATTACGATTTAGAATTGAATAAACTCCGCTCTTCTCAAACACAGAGAGAGAAACTTTTATATATATGAAAAGTTCTTACAGGTCCACATCAGGATAGGTTGTTGCCAATCGACACAATGACTCAGCGCAAAAAGACATATACACCTGAGATAACAACACACACTAAAAATGTTAAAGGCACTCAAACATATTATCATTATTAGTAGAAAAAAAATATAGTCCGGCAGAGGAAGACACTCGAGAAGATAATGGCTTTTGTCGAATATCTTCTTGATCTTCGGTAGAGATGTATCGACATGCAATTTGTTGCGGCAACTAATTCTACGACAAAATGAAATCTATCTCTATATGCTTTATTCTTTGATGAAATGATGAATGATAGGATTATTTGTCACATACGCAAAGACCCATATTATCACACCATAAGACATGAGTAAGCGTGACAGAAAATGTATTTCCGACGGTAAGATTGAATCCACAAAAGCTCAGTACCATCCAGTACCATACACATATCGAGTTGTATGGATATGGAAGGAAACATAGGCTTACTCCAAGCACAACAAGTGATACAGTGCAAAGAGTTTAAATCAAATCCATGTCACGTGGGGGGGACTTACCTTTTGAATTCATCATCTACCACACCGCATATACAGAGGCTGTGATTAAAACTTTATCGAATTATAACTTGTGTAGTGTTTTTCAAATTAAATGGAAGACATGTTTATTCCACAAGTGATATAAAGAATGATTAAAATTTTAAAAGATAATTTTTTAATTACGTAAACCTTCCGGGAATTTATTGGAAATTCCCAAATCATGTTAAATTCATGAAATTTTTATTGCTACGGAAATTCTTTTTTTTTTTTTGCTCTGGCCAATAAGTGTATCAAAAGGAAAGAATTTACAAAGACTAGACTATATTATGAAAGAAAGAAAACACAAAGAATCCCAAAACTTTCAAAGACTATTTAAGACGAAAATTAATTTCACCGGGTCATTCCCTGAAGGAATAAAACTCAGTATATATTCAAAACTCAATATCATTCTCGGACAACAAACATGTTCGTTAGGCCAAATGATCAAGAAGAAACTAACTTCCTATGGTAAATTCGCATGTTAGAATATGGGCATCCAACAAAAACCAATTGGTAATGAGTGGGTGGCCCTACGAAATTATAACTAAGCGGGATCTTAGATAACTCCCGAGACAATGGGACTAATATCAATATGCCCCTAATGTGGAGCCTCGTTGGGTCTAACACTTGGACAACAATAAATCGGTTGACGCGGAGTAAAGGTGCGGTCAAATGACTCGACACAAATAGCTTGCTCTGATACCATGTTAGAATATGGGCGTCCAACTCAAAAGCAATTGGCAATGAATAGAGTGGACCTAAGAAATTATAAACCACACGATCTTAGATAACCCAGACAACGTGGGGCTGATAATCTCAACAGTGCACATAGCCAATACTCTCATAAAAGGCACACAGAATCTTCCATTTCTGCATCAAATCCCACGACAATTGTCCATTCTTCAAGGCATGAACACAACTCGTTGAATATAATATGACACAAATTTTCTTCACGTTCCACCTTCGCGCCAATTCCAGGCCATAGATAATGGTACTAATCTCAGACATATAATTAGTTTATCATCCTAGACAAACACACAAAGCTCCCAGCAGAACACAGTTTGCATCCCCAATACTTATTTCAGCGCCAGCTTGACCTGGATTACCTCTTGTTGTTCCATTATAGCATATCATAACCTCACCAGGCTCTGGAGGCGACCAATATATCTCAAACGGTATGGAATTTTTTTGCTATCATATGTTTAACTTTCAAATAATCAGTAAGCGCAAGTCCTCCATAGAATTAAACATGTAACCCTTCATACAAATTGAGTTATCCATAACTCGATTAAATCTAGCCTTAAAATCAACCCAATTAACTTCAGCACCTTCGAAGTAAGCCATATTGCACAATTTCTATGATTCTGTGCATATGGCTAAGTTAGTAACAAGCCATAAATCCTTTATCATTCGACTTCTCCTATTCAGCTTTATAAGAAGCTATCGGGCCTAAAGTCGGGTTGCAAATCAAAAATCTTGCCGCCTATGCCTAAATGCTCTTAGAAAATATGCAATACCAAATAATATATATGGTGCGAGACTCACCATCCTTTTACGTACATAACAGCGATTTGGCATCTCCATATTTAACTTCTTAATCAATAGATCTTCTATTACACAATAATCAACCTTCCAAATCTTCCAATATTGGAATGCCAATGCAGGATGCACCATTGAATTCCGTAATAACTTTGTTGTATGGATTTCATCATAGATAGTTCTCAATGCATCTCAGCAGACTTAACCAAGAAAACACCCTTTTGATCAAGATCCCATTTTGTAATCATCACCACCGATAGATACATTTTTGTGTCCGAATTGTCATAATTTCGTGTTTTGTTAGTGCTCATTTGGTGTACTTATTATGGTGTTTTATGTGTTTATAGGTGTTTTTGGAAATAAACTTAAGAAAAATTGGCCCGAAAAATTACTAGAGGCACCGTGCTAAAGGAACCCCCATTTTCGACGAGCACTCCACCTTCTTCTTCATTTTCAAACAGATTTAGCGGGAAAAATTGCAACGGCTGATTTAAGGTTGATCTTTGGGCGAGGTTTGGAAAGATGCAATCACGGGGTTATGATTGGGATGGACTCATTAAGGCTAAACATAGTTGGTTGTTTGATTCAATTAAATAGAGCAGATTATCGATTAGAAAAAAACGGGGAAGTGAGATATTATCGGGTTTTACGTTCGGTTTATTTGTGGAAGTTACGTGAAAAGAATATGGTAAAATATCTTCAAGATTTCATGATATATTTTAGAGAGTTTACAACTCGTAATCAAATATGTAGGCATAGTGATCAGAAATTGTTACTCCAGGTTGAGCTTCATGATTATAATGTTATTTCTATTCAAATCCTAATAATTTTAATGATTATTCACATATTCAAAAGGAAGAGGATATTAATAGAAATAACATTGTTTTAAACAATGTAGTATTTCCTTGTTATGAAGACGATGATGGTTTAAAGGAACAGGTTTATCAGAGAATACCGTTTTTGAGTCCATCGATTTAAAACAATAGTCTTAGACAAAGAATATAGACTCAGTAGAGATTTTAAATATGAGTAAGGGATGCACCACCGATTATAACCTAGAAGAACCAATTTGACTAGGAATCGACGATCTACAAATTTGGAAAAATGTGACTAGTCTATCCAGAAACACAAAAATTCTAAGTTTGGGGTGATTATCATTCTCCCATGCTTTAACTTTGACTCTTAAAAAGATTCCTTACTTGGGACTTGAAATATGTGTCTCCACTATTTTACAAGATTATCTTCATGTACACGTTTTCTTAAACCTAATCATGTCCGGAAGTTCGATTGTTAAAACCCATCCTCGGTTGATGTGGTTTACCTATACGATAATACCAAAATTGACTTTATTTTCCCACCAAAAAAATTTCTTCCAATTGTAGGAACATATGAGATTCAAATATGTCGGTTATTAGGTTTTGAGATTAAGCCTAATTAATTTAGGAGATTAGAATCGACACATTTGCTTAAGAATGACCACCATTTTTATTATGGTCAATTGTATGAGTCAAATATGATTGACTTTGAGGATCCACAATTATTGAGGTTATTATTATGTACATCTAAGTTCTTAGTTGAGTTTTCAAAAAAATTTACGACAAGATCCTCCGGATCGTGCCTTTGAGGAAATCCATCCCGTGATTTTTTTCATTTAGACCCTTTTATAGAGCATGTACCGAACAACAACTAGATGTAGTTGTCTTAAACAGAAACTAGATAAGGTGTGCTCGGTTTGTTCATTTTCTTATCCTATTGTAGTTTTCTATTATTTGGATAACACTTTATTTGATTCGAGATGACTCACGGTTGTTCCAGGTTATTGTTATTTGATTCTACGAGGTAACTAATTCTTTCCAATGTTTGGTTGAAGACTTTAAACTTATCACTACAGGAGGTAACCCATGCTCATGCGACAAGGTAATATCCTTCCTTATTTCATTTCCTTCAAGTGGTAACGATTTCTCCTTGTTCATGCTTTTAATTTAATCTATAGAACATTTAGGACAATATTATATTTAAGTTTGGGGCGTGGGAGAAACTTTTTTAGTCGCATTATGAAGCTCTGAGTCTATAAACTTGTGGCGATTCGGGACAACACTAACCAATCTAAGTGGATGGAAACATCTTGGTTGTAGGAGTTAAGGTACCCAACTAATTGGTCTATTCATAAAAGGACATAGCTCACGTGTTAGAAATAACATGAAGTCGTCACCATATCACCTTCTATTTTTATTTTTGCAAACTTTATATGTTTTTTCTAAGAGATTTGGTGGGGCACTAGTATCGCCTTGTTGTCGCCGCTAGGATGAAGTAGAGTATTTTAGATCAAGCCTCATTATTGTTTTTTTTTTTTTAATTTATTTTGACCAATAAAAAAATCAATACTTGGACAACAATATGTATCCTCGTCTCCGTCTCCTAAGCAAGAGTGGAATATAGGATCCAAGGGAACTATCATGTAATATCTTTGAAAAGGAGCGTGCGCTTAGATCCAAAAAATCTAATCATGTTAAAAATAAATTGAAAATAAAAATAAAATTATTCAATAAATAAATCGACCACTCGGGATCTTTTATATACCAAGTTGAGTTGACATTAGAATAGGATGCGCACCCGGAGGGTGCGTATCTAAATCCATTAGGTTCATCTTGGTATTTTTCGTCCATACAAATATTCCATGAAACACCGTTCACCTTAGTCAACATTCGCAAATATGTATCTACATATCCATCTTCTTAATCCATTCTTGTGATTGTAGTTTGTTAGATTAGGGTATTGTGGTTTTGTTTGAATTTCCGAGTATTTCTTTGTTTACTTATATATGAGTTTTGGTACGCTTGAGTGCAAACTCAAAGTGTGACAACAATCGATTTATAACATGGTAATTACTCTCATAGCCAATGAATAAGTATGCCAACTAAGGATATTGTTTAGTGTGGTTCTCTAGATTCTTCACATGTAGCTAGGTTTGGAGTAAAGGTTTTGTGGGTACACCTCTTATAAACCCTCCCAATACAACACTCTACTACTCAAGGCCACCTAGGGTTCAAATGCTTGTTGCACATGCTAAGTACAATCGTGATGCCTACGATAGTGAGTAAGGATTTTTTTTTAAAATTAGATTTGCCGAGGACTAGCAAATAATAAGTTTGGGGTATTTGATACACACATTTTTGTGTCGATTTGTCTCAATTATGTATTTCGTTAGTGCTCATTTTTGTACTTATTATGGTGTTTTATGTGTTTATAGGTGTTTTTGGGAAATAAACTCTTGCGAAAAAAAATTGGTGAAAAAATTACTAAAGGCACCCAAGTCTTATCGTGCTAAAGGGACCCCATCTCCGATAGGGGTACTCTTTTTTTTTTTTCATTTTTAAACAAAATTTGGTGGGGAAAAATGTCAGGCCGTCCGGCAAATTTAGGTTTCAATTTTTGGGCAGGTTTGGGAGAGATTCAACCGCATTTTGATTGGGTTGTACTCGTTAGGGATAAACAGAGTTGGTATAGCGTTTGATTCGATTAAATAATGCCAAATCATTGCCAAACATGAAGTAAGATATTATCGGGTTTCGTTTGGTTTATTTGTGGAAGTTACATGAAAAATTAGCGAAGAATATATTCTCAAGATTTTAAGTTATCCTTGAGAGTTTATAGCTTGTAATACGCGTAAACAGAAAAAATAAAATTTCCTAACTTGGCAAAGAAAAATAAGAATGAGATAAACCAAAGATTTTCCGGATATTTAGAGGTGATATTATGTATAAATAGGTGGTTGGGAGTTACAAGAGAGATATAGAGAGAGTCTACTGTGTTTATGTAGAGAACATAGTGAAAGAAGATCAAAGTTTCGTAAATTTTCGTTGCCGCTCGTCAAGAAGAACATCAAGAACATTTGACGCTCAAAACGTAATTTGCAAACCAGATTTACATTTTCTCATCATATAAGACATTCATTCCGCGATGGTTTATAGCGTTTTCATGTAACACTCGATCTGTAACGCCAATACAGCGTTTTTTCAACTTTGCCAGTCAGACTGAGTCTTAAGAAAAGTATCGCAGGAATGACTGTCTTATATGATTGAGTCTGACTGTCTAACAAGGAGATAACAGTTATCAAAAAGTTATATCTCAATCTCTCAATTCAATCTGCAATCAAACAAATAATAATTTGCGAGCCCGATTGAATATAAGAGAGATAACTTGAACGGTACCAAAGACCAATATTCAAGGATCAATCACCCCCAATCAATAACCAAAGGTTGGATTTACCAATTGATCGATTCAACACACAACCTGTGATATTTCAATTATATAACAAAATATAATGCGGAAAAGAAATAACATAGACACCAGAATTTTGTTAATGAGGAATCCGCAAATGCAGAAAAACCCCAGGATCTATTCCAGATTGAACACCACATTGTATTAAGCCGCTGTACATACCAGCCTACTACAAACTAACTTCGGTCTGGACTGTAGTTGAACCCCAATCAATCTCACACTGATTCAAGTTACAGTTGCTCTCACCCGTCTCCGATCCAGCAGATACTACACACTTGATTCCCTTAGTTGATCTCACCCACAACCAAGAGTCATACGACCAAAGTCGAAGACGTTAATAAACAAATCTATCTCACACATAAAAGTCTACGTAAAACGCATAAACTGTCTCCCATTTTAAATACCTACGAGTTTTGTTCCGTCTTTTTGATAAATCAAGGTGAACAGGAACCAATTGATATACCGGACTTATATTCCCAAAGAATACCCTAGAATTATCAATCACCTCACAATAATCTTAATCGACTAAATAAACAAGATATCATGGAATCACAAACAAATGAGATTTAAGGTGTTTGTGACTATTTTTCTATCTTGCCTATCGAGATATAAATCTCAGCCAATCTTACGATTGCACTCCAATCACGATAGAAACGGCAAGATCGATCACAACCACAGAAAATAGTTGGGTCCGGCTTCACAATCCCAACAGTCTTTAAGTCGTTAACTCAAGGTGGTCTCGTGAGAAACTAAGGTTAAAGGAGAATCAACTCTATCTTATACAACTAGTATCGCACAAGAGGCGTGGGGATTAGGTTTCCAGTTGCTAGAGTTCTCCTTTATATAGTCTTCAAATCGGGTTTGCCATCTAAGTTACCTTGGTAACAAAGCATTCAACATCCACCGATGGGGATGAAAAACCCGATTAGATTCAAGCTAATATCTTTCTACCGTTATCAACTTAGCTTGTTATAATCAATTGAAATGTAACTTCATTTAGGTTTGAGTAACCGTACCTAAACGTGTACACTTAGTTGGTTCAACAATAGTTAACCAATGGTTAGCCATATGAGCACTTTCATATCAACCTTATTCATCTTCACCATAGCTAGTTCAAATGACTCAAATGAACTAGTTAGAGAGTTGTTCAATTGCTTAGATCTCATGAAGTATACAAGACACAATCGAAGCAAAATCGGTTTTGATTCACTCGAATCGATTCATGAACATTATGTATACGACTTGGGCAAGATTGCATTCCTTAATATATAAATGTTTCAAAGTTCATGAACAAACCGATTTTAGGAAGTAACCCACCTAAGTATGCGAATGTGCACGCGTACTTCTAATATAATCTGATTGAGTTTGTATTTTCACTTTCAACTCAGCGAGAAATTCACGGACGCCAACTTCCGCCAAGACGCGCATATGTGACGCATACTCTCAGTTTAACAACCTTCCAAAAGACGCGACGGGTACGCATACTTGGGGTTCCGGTTTTGTACTTTTACACAAATGTGAGAACACACTATGTTTATATCCAAATATGGTTACATGTTCTAACTCTCATTTCAATCATTCAAACTTTTTCTTAGAGGATGTTGTATCGTTGTTATTCAGCAAACTATTTTTTTTTTTTTTCATCAAAGCGATTTCAAGTTATTGAAATAATCAACATGACTTTCGTCCACGAAGGTAAAGATGAACTTGGACAAAGCGAAAGCTTACCAGCACATATTTCGAGAAATAGATAAGCGAGATAAACTCGGCTCGAAATAGAAAATGTGTATAACTAAGTCTATATAAAGAATACGAATTTTGTCTCAAGATAGGAATGAATAGATAGACTTTTAAAGATAAGTTCAAGTCTCCACATACCTTTTTGTTGATGAAGTTCCACAAGTTCCGAGTAGTTCTTCGTTTTTGCATGATGACCATGGATTAGAGCTCAACTACACTTACTATCCTGATCGAGACTTAGCTATAACTAGACTAGAATCAAGACATAGTATTGGCAACTAAACCCGACAAACAAGCTTGAGATAGAAACGCTTGCGAGTTGCGGCGATTAACTCTAACAATCTCCCCTTTGTCAATTTTGGTGACAAAACTATCAATACATATGAATATAAAATAAATAAACTTTGCGGCTTCTCATCCCGATTGATCTCCTTGGTTCTTCCACATTAGTCGAAATCTTCGTCACTTCCAAGTACTTCAATGATTCCAAAGGTATTCAATTCGACATCATCGTTGTTGAAGATCCGTAGCCATAACAATGAGAAAACAATAGCTATCAATCATTGTTATACGAGTGTCATAGTATTATTACACAACATCAATGTTTAATTGTATCAAAACTTCGACAACAATACTATGGTGATATATATCGCTCCCCATAGTCAATACTCCATCTCACATGAAAACCACTCCGCCTTACATAATGATCCGAAAACCATATGTATTTGTAGTGTGAACTACACATTAATTCTCCCCCTTTTTGTCAATAAAATTGGCAAAGGTACGAAAACTAGTGGGATCCTAATGAAATTTCCATAGAGACAGTTCATGACCAAAGGAAAGCACATATAAACTTTTTAAGATGCAATCATATAGCCGAAACTAAATGCATTCATCAAGGAGTTTATAAAGATACAAGATAACCTCTATAATATTCCACAGCCGCACTCCCCACAAAGATTTGGCAATCAAGCACAATTTTAATTAAGAACTCTCCCCCATAAAATGTCATTCCCGAAAGAACAACAAGAGCGACCTTACTTTCACAAGAAAATAATAATTTATTTGGACACTAACAAATCACATAAGAATATGAATTTGTATCCAAAAATCTCAATTAAATTAACCACAAGAGAACCTATGATTAATTTAATCGGAAATGCTCACATAAGAGAACTTACGGAGCCGCACAGTATACACATAAGATATGGATCATGGAAGATCAATACTGCGGAATAAACAAAGATTCATTTTATTCTTTATCACTATTTGCACAATGACATATAATAGACTTAATCTTTGTAAACAAAATCTCATCCTATCTTCCATCAATATTTTCATAATGACATAATAGGCTTATCTTTTGTTTGTCAAAAGTTCATTCAATCTTTTATCAATACTTGCATATCGACATATGAAAGACTTAACTTTTGACCACGTATGGGACAATCATAGTTCACGGACGCAAACACACATATCCCATAACAAGTTGCAATATATGAAACCATAAAGATTAATACTGCAAAATCATCTTCCAAATAAACTTTAGAATTTAAATAAATAAATCTAAAAACATTGCAAGATGAAAAATGTTGGAAATAGCTATGTGTACTCACAATAAAGGCTATTCCAAACCCTAGTTATCCTTATTAAAAGCACAAGAAAAAAATTCTCATAAGAAGTTTCTTAGACAAAATAAGAACAACTCTTAGAGAACATAATTCGAAAAACATTAAACATGACCAGGCAACCGAGAGATTGAACATGGACGAGCTCATCGGTTGCTTTCTTCGATTCATATTTCGGAAATTCAAGATTCCTTGTTGCAATATAATTCCAAGTTGTTCACGTACGACCTCAAAATCTCGAAGAAGATTTCCTACCGATTGAGATGACATATGAACTCGGTAGTTTATTTTCATGATCAACAGACATGATAGCGAGGTTATGAAAACAGGGTTCTCGTGAAACTCGATAGTTTTTCCCTTTTCAACTTTGTCTTCCTT
>JAJJWW010012103.1:0-21709 GCA_023531295.1 Papaver armeniacum
TCATTTGTATGTCGCAGAGACAAAGAGTTGAGTAATGAACTTTGTAACTAGGACTCTGATCCAATCTTACAAGACCATATCCTTCTTAAGCGATCACGTTATATATATGTAAAGTGTCCCAAAAATTACAAAATTATGTGTTGAATTCGTTAGATGACCATGACCGACTTATGCCCAGAGCGGACCCGTAAGCACTACTCGACCCTATATGAGATCCAGAACTGATATCTAGTGTATTATTGCGAGATACACTGATCATGTGTACTCTAGGTCCAGAGTCCAGATACACTGATCATGTGTACTCTAGGTCCAGAGTCCAGTCAATAGAGCTATTGATGTTGTTAACTGCATCTACAACTGCTTTAGCATCCAGCTGAAAATGTACGTTCTCTAACTTCAAACTCTTTGCCCAGTTAACTCCCTCCCACAATCCTACACATTCAGCATGCTCCGCGTCCCTTAAGTTTTGTAGATAGATGCATCGTGCTCCTTGCTGTGTACCTGCATTATTACGAATGATTAGACCAACTCCTCCATTAGAGTCTTTATAAGAACCATCACAGTTAAGGCAAAGAGCATCAGGTGGAGGGGGATTCCAGTGAATATTAGAAGAACTGGTTTTGTTTTTAGATTGCAGTAAAGGGAATTTCAGTGTTGAATGCTCCTCAATGTAGCTTCTACACCTCTTGATTATTCTATCAGGCAGAGGATTGATGTTCTTAAAAACTTTGTCGCATCTGTCTGACCAGAGACACCAACAGATGATAGCTGCATTTGCGAGATATCCTTTTCAGTAAGTTTTCTTGATTGTAGTTCGTCAAACCAACTGCAAATCCAATCCGATAAGGTGACAGATCCATTTGAAGTCCACCCTAGGATAGAAAACCAAACTATTCTAGGTATGTTGCAGTCTATCAGAACATGAGAAGGTATTTCTTGAACTGTTCACAGAAAGGGCATTCCTCTGAAATACCAGGCATTACAGATCTTAAAGCGTCTCTTGTAGACAATGAGTTGGAGATTTCCTTCCACAAGAATTGTCTTATTCTAGGAAGGACAGGAAGCTTCCATAGATTAGAATACATTTTCCTCATTCTTGGACCCTTTGAGACCTCATTATTTTGTTCTTCATACATCTGACGGTAGCAGGTTTTTACTGGGAAGATTCCATTTTCTCGAGCATCCAAACAAATCTGTCTTCTTGGTTAGAATGAATTGATATGCGAAGAATATGACTGACTGTAAGCGGCGCAAACAACTGACTTAGAATATCAATGTTCCAAGTATTAGAATCTTGAGAGAAGAGCTGATGAACGTAATCAAAATTCTGATAAATAGAACAACCCTGTATAGGGGTTGGTGGAGATGCCATATCAGGAATCCAACGATGCTTCCAAATAAGAATAGTTTTACCATCTCCTAGACTCCAGCAGCTGTGTTTTAAAACAAAATCAATCTCTGAGCTCATACTCCTCCATGACCAAGTAGAGTTAGACTTCATCTTCAAATGAAAAAGGTCATTATCGGGAAAGTATTTTGCACTGTAAAGATTTAACCATCATAGACTTTGAATCGAAGCAAGTTTCAATTTGTCTTTTTGGAAGTGCTCTGTTGAGGATTTTCATATCTCGAAAACCCATACCCCCTTCCTCTTTAGGTTTTTGAGTTCTTTTCCATTTGATAACGTGATTCCCTTTAGAAGATTTCTTATTTCTCGAGGAAAGTTTCTTTGTATAGAGCTTATTTTTTTTAATTGTGACATCGGGAAGTTTAAAGCTCATCATGTGATGTATAGGAATAGCATTTGAGACATTTTTGATCATAATCAGCGGGACGCTTGGACATATTACTTCCACTCCATTTAGAAAACTTGAAATCCATTTTATCCACAAGAGTTGAGAAAGGTACTCGTTTACTTACGCAATGAAAAGGGAAGTCCAAGATACTTTTCTTCTTTGATCTTTGAGTTCATAGTACTTGCATTAATCACTTTGATGGTTTGGCACATGCTTGGCTCCATATTGGAACTAAAATAAATAAGCAGTTGCTAAAATTGATCAGCTGACACGAGAATGGCTGAATTCTTCAATGACTTGTAAAAAGCTTATGTACTTGGGAATGATTTGCTTTGCAAAATAGCAAACAATCGTCGGCGAATAAGAGATGATTGATTTTAGGGCGAGCGAGATATCTTCATACACGTGAGTTGACGGTCTTCTCGCAATAAGATAGATATCTTGAGAAGGATTCCATAGCTAAGATGAGCAGAGATAAGGTGATAAGGGATCACCTTGACGGATACCTCTAGACGGTTTGAAAGCCATTGTGGGAGAACCATTGAGCATGACTTCTATCTCTGTTGTTGAAATGCATTGCGAGATGAGATGACAAAATTTGTCGGAGAAGCCAAATTTACTTAGAATGTTTAACAAGAAGCCCCATTCAAGTCTGTCAAAAGCCTTGCTCATATCCATTTTAGTGCAAGATGACCGGCCTTTCCTTTCTTCCTCTTCAAAGCTTTAACTATCTCTTGTACCAAGCAGGATATTCTGGGAAATCAATCTACAGTACATAAGCGGACATCGGGAAATTATGTTAGAGATATGTTTCTTCATCCTCAAAGCAATGATCTTTGATATAATTTTATAGACCGTATTGCATAAGGCGATCGGTCTAAAATCTTCAGGCTTTTGAGGTGATTGTGTCTTTGGAATCAAAGTGACTCTAGTTCTGTTAAGCTGTTTTAGAAGAAAGCCCGAATGGAAAAAAGACTTAATCATTGAACAAACGTCTTCCTTTACTGTTGGCCATTGTGATTGATAAAAACCAGGTGGGAAACCGTCAGGTCCTGGTGATGACCAGGGTTCCATGGAGAATAAAGCTTGATGGATTTCTTCATCAGTAGGAATTGCTTCCAGCTGTACGTTATCTTCTGTGTTGATACATTGAGGTATGTGTTGAAGAAAGTTCCATCCTTCAAGTGGAGAGGAAGTAGTCATAAGCATTTGGAAGTGATTCTTGAGCAGATTAGCTTGATTGTCTCTATCCGTGCACCATGACCCATCTGGAGCTAAAAGAGCATCAATTATGTTACGACATCTTCTCTTATTGGCTCTAATATGGAAATACTTGGAGTTCATATCCATGTCTTTGTAAAAATGATCCCTTGCTTTTGCCTATTTGAACTTGCAATAATATCATTAAGAACTCGATATCCTTTTCGAGATTTATAAGCTGCATGAGTGTTTGAAACTTAGGAGATGTACGTGACTTGTAAATTTGATAGCTCAGTTGTTTTGTGAAATCCTGTTATTGATATTACCAAAAATGCTTTTG
Organism: Papaver armeniacum; assembly: GCA_023531295.1. Classification (NCBI taxonomy): domain Eukaryota; kingdom Viridiplantae; phylum Streptophyta; class Magnoliopsida; order Ranunculales; family Papaveraceae; genus Papaver; species Papaver armeniacum. The sequence continues at coordinate 3,337 of JAJJWW010012103.1, forward strand.
CTCCAAATAGACAAAGTATGTCTAGTGTTAGACAATTTGTTAGACGAGGATATAAGCATGAGAACCGGAATAATGAGATAACCACGCGACTTTAATTTCTCGCTACATCTATCATGTTGGAGCCAATGTTCAAAGAATTTCCAAGATCTACCTGAAGTTACATGAATTTTGGATAGTTCAAGTAAAATGGGTAAATGGTCGAACCATTTAGGGCAAGGTGACTAAGACTAGAATTGGGATAAACTAAGGACCATTCACTATTGATCAAAGCTCTATCTAGTCTAGATTTAAGTTTACCTGTTCCATGTTTATTACTGGTCCAGGTGAAGGGGTTACCACAAAAACCCAAGTCGGGCAGTGCAGTCACTAATGAGTTTAAGTATTTCACAAGAAGTAACTTGAGAAGAATTAGAATTTCTATCAGCGGGACTCATAGTGATGTTGAGATCACCTAAAACAACCTAAGGGATAGTGCCCGATTTACTAAGATCATGAATATATGACCATTGATCAAATTGGTCAGTTGTGTAGGGAGTGCCGTAAACACAAGAAAGAAACCATTCCCCTTTACTAGGGTCATTGGTAACTATAGCATGGATCATGTTGCTAGATGAGCCAACTATATCTACAGAAAAACCGTCTTTCCATAGAAGAATAAGCCCCCCTGCGGCTCCAATGGAAGGGATAAAAAGTTTATTTGGCATGCATAAGAAATTAGTTAGACTAATTATCTATTATCATTTATTTTAGTTTCACAAATAAAAATAATATCAGGAGCATGCAACAAATTAAGATGACCTATATGATCCCTAGTGTCTTTACCAAGAAAACCTTGACAATTCCAGCTTAGAACTTTCATGTTATTGTTCAAGAAATAATGAGTAATAAAAGTTTAGAATAAGGTGAATGAATAGAATGAGAATAGTTTAGAGAATGAAAAATTACCAAAGCTATGACCTTTGTGCACCATCATGAATGTACTCTCTTGCAAATTGTTCTCCCTCTTGACCCGGATCATGTTCCATATCTTCCACAACCTCAATTGATGTCTCGGTATTATGATTCACAATATTCACAAGGTTACCTTGATTCGAGATTCCATATTGGGGTTCGAGTCTTGTTCGGTCTCCTCATCGGTAGTTACGGTTCTCTTAGCTTTTCGACTCCTTCTTGTTTGTCTCTTTTCCTTCATTTATCTATCTCGACTTGCCTCCTGAGTTTTGGATCATAAGATCTAGGTCATTTGAAATCTCAACCCCATATACTTGAGCAAGATCTTGAATATAGGAGGGGGGGAGAAATGTACTCCCTCATTTGTGTATCTACGAATTTTTAGATCTTACGCTACATTTTTACACTCCTCATCATTATGATCAACGGTAAAACATTCCTGGCAAAGCTTATGAGGTTGCCTCTCCCAATGGTTCCTGATCCATGTAACTCCTCCAAGTTTGTATTTGACCACCTCTAAAGAGTGGCTTCTTGAGGTCGATTTTAACCTCATTGTGATCATACTAGTACCCAGCGGCTGCGGTTTGGTGGTTCAGTCCAGATTTTGGGCCGAGCTCCTCTAAGGCTTCATCAATAACAGTGAGAGCGGTGCTCAAGCGAAAGGTTCTTGAACTGGACATTCAGGTCTTGGTGAGTGAATACTTGATCTTTAATATCAATAGTTGGATCATAAATTTTCAAATTCAGATGACATTTTTGAACATTCCAAGGACCCTTTCTCAAGATGGCTTCTACAACTTCCATAGAATTAAACTTGAAAAGAAAAATGTTCTTATCCATAGCTCTCACTTGTCTTACTTTTTTTGCTTCCATAAGATTTTGAGACACCTCCTTTCTAACTGTATCTGTCTCTCTAGGATCATCGAGTAAAGTTTTCCAATGAGGGTGTTTCTCCGGTCCTCGATGGCGAGGAAATGGCTTTTGTGGAACACGACTACACGCCTGAGGTGTTTGGTGTTGATATCTCGAATCCTAGTGAGTTTCATTTGAGAAGTAAGTTTTGTGACTTGGTTTGTTGAGGAAGAAGCCATGAAATTAGGTTTTGAGCAGAACCAATGGGTTTCCAAGTGGTAATCTTTGGGTTGTTTATGTCTTGATAAATATATTGACTCTCGAGAATATCTATAGTAACCAAATATAGTTATATTGTTATAACTATGATAAGGAATAAAGGAAAGAAAATAAGCTTGCAATGTGGAGATAAACATATGAAGTTGAGCGAATGCGGAATTTGTTTTTTGTTTTGACTTGAAAGGAAAAAAAAGCGCATGTCATCCAATCACGCTTGAAAGCAGTGAAGCCCGATGGTGTAGACAATTCAAATTTTGAATTTCACCGATCTGAATCGACTCGTTAACTTAATGCTTGATAATCTTGAGAATCTCTAAGTAATCATAAACATGATCAAAATCATAATACTTGGACATCTTTGTTTTGTTACCATATTGGTAGATTGCAATAATCTTGATGTAGAAGTTGTGAAGATCACATGAGGCTGCAACAATATCATTGGTAGAAGTAGATAACATTGGACAAAAGTCCAAAACTGAATGCCTATTCGTGATAGTGAACTTGGCTCTGCAAGAAGGAGAAGTTAGCAACACATTAGAAAAACCATAGAAAATGAATAAAAAGTAATAAAAAAATGGAATGAGAAAACTCAGAAAGATGTTAGTAAAATCCAATCAAACAGGCCAACCCTAAAACACCGCCTACTCCGATCTGCTCTTTCAGGGGCAGATCGGAGCAGAAAACTCTCAAATCTATTCTCACCTTTGTTGCCTTTCTCGTCTACGGTTTTTTTAGCCTTAGTTTTACTTTATTTGTTGTTGGATCTTCAAAAGTTTTGCAATTTGAATCTGGTTTCTAGAGATTGATATCCTGACCAACCTTTCTTAATTGGTTTCAGTACCATCTTTGGTTATTGATTTTGATTGTGATTTGGGATTTTTGGGTTAGGGTTTGTATTGGTTTCATTCAAACCCAACCCTAAAACACCGGCTGCTTCCGATCTGCTCTTCCGGGCGATCCCGGATGTAAAACTCTCAAATCTATTCTCACCTTTGTTGCCTTTCTCGTCTCTTTTGTTTTTTAGCCTTAGTTTTACTTTATCTGTTGTTGGATCTTCAAAAGTTTTGTAATTTGAATCTGGTTTCTAGAGATTGATATCCTGACCAACCTTTCTTAATTGGTTTCAGTACCATCTTTGGTTATTGATTCTGATTGTGATTTGGGATTTTTGGGTTAGGGTTTGTATTGGTTTCATTCAAATTTTTGAAGATTGTAGAATAGTTTTGGCTTTAATTTTCGTAGAGGTGCTTCCCCTCGTTTTGGATACAAATCAAAGGTTTTGGTTGGTTTTATTTCAACTTTGCTTGGGATTCAAATCAAGATAGTTGAGATCTCGGTTTACATCTACTTTATTTCTGTCTTTTTTTTTATAAGTACCTTGTTAAGGTTTTTATGGTTTTGATATCTCTTTGGATGAAGTTTATACAAATTCTCTCCAAGAGAACTTAAATCGAACTTAAATCACAGCAGCAATAACTTCTTCAAAGATATCAAATACTCCATCAACAACATCACAGAAAACACCAAAGACTCCAGCAACGATACCAAAGACTCCAGCGACACCAAAGACACCGTTACAAAAGACACTAGCAGAAGATGGGAACAACAGACCGATTCAGAAGATAACTCGGACACAGCTCTCGAATGATTCCGCCCAAAGATAACTGATTATGATTATCTTTGTCACCTAAGTTACTTTATTTTTGAAAAAACTTGTGATAACTGGTTGGATCTGTGGATCCTTTTCTGCCATAGTCACATGTGTCACTTTGATTATATTAAAACCCTTGAGAAATGATTGGATCCTTGGATCCTAACATCTCTAATTTTAGTAGACTTTTTAATCGGTTTGGAAGTGTTACTTTTAGTCCAAACAATGTCATTTAAACATGTCCTGTTACTAAGGAATCGGTATGGAATGGTTAGATTCAATCTTCAGAATTTGTTACTCCCTCCGTTCCACTTTAGATGATGTTGTAGGAGTTTTCACGTAGATTAAGAAATGGAGAGATAAATGAAGATTTTCCAACTATACCCATAAGAAAAGTCTTCATACATTAATTGCTATTAGTGCATTTAAAAATAAACTTATAGTTCCAAGACAAAATGTTAGGGTATTATTGGTAGTTTTGTGGGAAAATATGAAAACTTTCAAGTATTGTGGAACAAAAAAATAACCATAAAACGTCATCTAAAATGGAACGGAGGGAGTATGTTACTGTGATGTTAAGTGTCTTGTAAGTCCTTGTTTCCTGTATGATTACTTTGAGTCAGTTGAAATCTATGTGATATGCTCTGTAACCTTCCCGACTTGGAGTCGCGGTATTATAAATGGAAATAAATGAGGCATGCCTCTTTTTCGAAGAAAAAAAAAGGCACATGCCTATTTCTTAGCGTCTCAAAACACACTCGCGCTTAGTAAATTGAGTCTAGGCTATATGTGTTTACCCAAAAACGTGGATCGACTCCCTTGAGATCCTCATGCTCAATATAGGGACCCACATACAAGAATTCATCATCCACATGACAAATGTGACCGGACACAAAGAGATAAATGGCGGTTTACGAGATAAACTCAACCTAATTTACCATATCTATTCCTGAAGATACGGAAAAAATGCGTTGCACGAAAATCCTAGTTTCACCGACCTAATATTAGAGAATTCAGCTATAAATAGGTATTCTATTTCTCCGAGCTTACAAACAACTTTCTCATATCTCTCTGAGTTATTCATTCTCTGATCTCTTTCTTCATCTCTACTTACCTTCCTAAGACATGTCCTAACCTCTCATGTGATTGAAGCAACCTCTGAACGACCACTATGGAAGGTTTAGGCGAAGACTGTTCGTGCTCAACCCTCGTAACTCGCTTTAATAAACCCTAGAATACCACTTTTAGCCTCTCACTGATTTTAGGTAATTAAAATGTAGCTTAATAAATCTCTGTTAACCTTCTTTGCTAGTATGTTCATAACTTAATTACCTACTCTATGAGTGATAGTAATCCACAAAAAATGGTCATATGGTAAAGGTGGGATTTATGGGATTTGGTGGAATTACGTTTCCTTATGTATGTTTGGTTGCCAAAATCCCTGGAATCACGTTTCCCACAGGAATTAGTTTTCCAGCAAATCCTCCCTATGGAGTCCGACCGCTCCCCCTAAGATTTGCTGGGAAACTTATTAAGGGATTTATGGACCCAATTTTTTCAACTTTAAATCTTATATATATTACAATTTTAAGATTTTGAGTGTAATACCAAACAATATATGGACTTTAAAACAAGATAATTCTATGAATCCTAGGAATTTTAAATGAGTTACCAAACACACAAGGGATTCACATGAATCCCAGAATTTGTAATCACATGAGATTATAAATCCTCGAAATTGTGAATTCCGTAAACAAACCCACCAATAGTTCATTAGTATTTTTGTGGCTTTAGATACTACAACTTGGTGTCTCCATTGAACTGAGTTTCCCTTCTCTTAAACATAGTCCATTATCCTTTGACAACCTTCCTCAATCCAAAACCTTGAAAACATCATATCTCTTACCCAAAATGTTGCTTCAAGTAAAGTCAGAGCTAGCTTCTGCCTCTTCTGCGCAGTAGGCATATAAGATTCCATCTCTAGCTTTGACAGTTGTACGTGCCTCAGTTCTAAGAATTACCATAACCTACTTTTGTATTAGAATCTACCAAGAAGTATCAAAGTTGAGTTTAGAGTGGTTTATCAGAGGTGAATTCCATCCCTTATTCTTATCTGGGACTCTATTTAGTCCTGAAACTTGGTCAATTTTGTTTTGTTTTTCAATAAGTTCGAGCAGCCAATGATTAAAATGCCTTTGGACTCTAAGGAGGTTTGCAGACTAGTACTGAGTTTATCTTGAAAGATTCACAAGCATCTTTCCTTCCAGATAAACCGACACTTTGTCGCAACCACTTTTACAAAATGTTCATTGTTATTTCCTGCAATCCAATTATTAGACAAATGGGTTTTCAGTTATTGAGTCAAGGTGTAATCCTGCCAGTGGAGGTACCATCAAAATTGACCTTTCATAAGGACATTAAAAAAATGGCGACTATAAGCAAAGTCCATACCGGCAAAACTCATCTGCCAGGGGCAGTAATGAGCGTAACGAGTGGGAAAAGCTTCGCGAGGAAGACTGTCAACAGTAGGCTGCCAACCATGGGGGCCAGGGACCCAACCATAGGCCCACGGACCAACGACCTCAAGAAACAGTTGGCGAGACCACTCATAGTCATGATCACGTTTGATTCTTTCCTCGGCGAGGAATAGGAAAACCTTCGGCACCGTGGGAACCCTCGCCATCTTGGAATCACTTACCTCGCTCAAAAGACGAACTTCCCCTTAACGGGAGCAATGTTCATGAGACTCACGAGACCACGGCTTACGAGTATTCTGTTAACATAATCTCCAAAAGATTTATTGAAATTTTAGGAGTATACCACCCTTGCTCTTTTTCCAACTTAGGAGCATAGCAAGTCATCATTGTTCGCCTTGCTACGAAGATAGCATTCTCGGAGATGGCGAAGATAGTTTCTGTCACATTTGTTGCACCCCGCGATTATGACTTTTCTTGGCGTGATCGGCTAGACAAAACTAGATAGTAGAAATTATCACCGGCTTTATACAAAGGCAACATCAAACCAGCCTCGAAAGCACTAACGGTCGTCAGCAAATGAAAGGCATCATACTGATAATTGTTAACCATCTCATAAGTGATATCTTTGTCGGAGGCATAAAAACGCACTTGAAAGTACTGAAGACCGTGTTTTAACTTGAAGGCCTCAAGATCAATGTGCCTGAAAGTAAACTTCTTATTACCCAAAGGTAAAGGACGAAAAGTAACAGCAGAATCATCCTCAAGAGCATCTCCCGTAGTATCCTCCACAGAACCCACCGTCTTCCTCTTAGGAGGAATTACATCCCCCGAGGACTCTATCTCCGCAGCCTTTCTCTTCGAAGTAAGAGTTTTAGTTGACTTACTTGAACTAGGCACGGGTGGATTAGTCCGCGGTGGAGGCTTATTGCGGAGAGGTTGCACATCCAAAGGCTCATTGCGCGGATTCTGCTGCTTCTTAGGAGACCCACCTCCCCCAGGGCGATTCACGGCATATCTAGATCCTGCGGAGGATCACCCCTTTTAGCGAAGGCCTCGACCGAGAAGAGGAGGATGTTCGTCCATCCGAAGATTACCCTATGTAAGTGGAGGCGAAGTTCCACCCCTTACATTGGGATCACTCCGGGAGATCGATGAGGACTTGACGGGGGGTTTGGTAAGGAACCCGCGGATGATTGGACATGTCTACGAGCACAAACACGAATATGAATTCAAATCAGAGGCAGGGAAGATCAAAAATCAAGAAAATCTCAAGAACGGCAGTACAAAAGAAGAAAACCCTAGATTTCATCTAACAGTCGCTTAAACTCTCAGACTATTATCCAAACTCAAAAGAAGAAATAAAATTAAAGCATGGCCAATGAAACACCCGACTCAGTAGCGTCGACTCTCAAAACCCAGGGTATATTTAAATTTAAACTCATCATCAACGCATCACCAGAAGATCAGAAACTCGACAGGGCTTAGGCATAGTGATTAAACGGAATAAAAAGATCATACCGAACCACGAAGAATAAATCAACAAAGCAACAACGAAGGAGTCGGCAACAATAGCGACCACGATGAATAAAGAACCACAACGACCACGATGGCGCAGCGGCGAGCAATGGCGTCGGAGGAAGTTAAGAAGATGAAGACAAGAACGAGAGAATAAAACGAGAGAATGTGAATTAAAGTCACATTCTCTCACTCCTCTTTTTATATATAGAACCGGAAGAAACCGTCCACACTACCCAAAGGGGGTTATGGCGGACATGGGAAACGTGCACAATAAATGCGGGTAGCACCTTTTTAGGAGAAGTTATGAGGGAGATAAAACGCGTACCACACGGTTCTTCTTCCAACAAAGGCCAAACACCCGATCGCAAGAAGAGGGGAAAATTGTAAGTACACTTATTTATCTCCATTGCCACGTGTACTAGCACGGTCCACGTGGAGGCCATTTCTCAAAGAAGGGTGACACATAGGGGCATCCGTGGCACTTGGACAACGTGCCATTTGTCAAGACCGACGGTCCGAGATGAAGGAGCACGAGATAGGTGATCCGCGTAACACCAAAGGATGGCTTTAACCCATCACGAGGTTAGATATAATCAACGGTCGGGAAAGTCCGGCGACACGGACGTGACAAGAGGGTGACACCACTCGGCGGACTGGACCGCCCCAACTACCCGCATTTAATGCGGCTCAGAGAACACGTGTCGAACGACCAACGGAGGAAACAAGGGTTGGTCAGCGTGATGAACCGGGATACAGTAGAAGCCGCGGGGTGACATAGAAGTCCGCGGACCACGCACAGAGCACAAGAAGATAAGATCTCAACAGACTCATTTGTCGGTGGACCCACCCAATTTAGCTATAATATGTACATGACCCCTCCAGAGAGGGGGATCGAGAACGAGAGAGAGAATAGGAAGAAGTAAGTGAGAGCTTCAATTTTAGTAGTCAATGAACACAAGATCTTGGGATGATCTTTGTAACCGTTTACCTTATAGTAAATCTCCTCAGATCCGTGGATGTAAGCCTTAGTTTGAACCACGTAAACCGTCGTCTCTTCTACCTTTAATCTTGGTAGTTCCATTTACATTCCGATATCACGTAGACCTATCACCTTGGGGGATGATGATGAGATCATGACAAACTAAAAGGGTTTGGAATCTATGAATCATCATCTACCTAGGCACATTATACTCTTCTCACATCTCAATGCACGTATTCAATTCGTATTAGATTGTTTGTGATCACGCACACCATGCACGAGTTCCGTGCTCACACCCTACATATATTTTATCCACAAGTAAAAACCCTAAGATTAAAATCCTGTTTTATCCCACCACCATAAACACCCTCTTTTCCCTAACCTCGCCACCTTCTTCCTCCCCAACTGACCACCGCCTTGGATCCATTTTTCTTTCCGTCTAATTAATCAAACCTAATTATTTTGATGAACATAATCGTATAATGAAATTGATGAGCTCGGTTTGTGGTTTATGGTTTGTGCTTCGTTAGTTATCCTGTAACTTTGATTGATTTCGTGTTAATCCTTAAATAGGTCATAAGCCATCACATGCATGGAGACGTGGTTCAAAACGAAAATGGTTTTGTGGGTTAAAGTCAATTTCATAACTACTGCCATTAACGTCTGTTGAAGCACCCAAAAATTGCAATATACCGTACACATTATATTTGTTTACAAATTGTATTCGCTTGTTTCCCCACGTTTTTGTTGTCATAGCGATTAAGCAAACCTAACTTAAGCTATTGTTTATGAAAATATATACAAACAGATAATGGTTAGTGAGTTTATGAAACTATAGGAAAACAGATAATGGTTGGTGAAAATAAAAGATTAATGAAGAAGACGAAAGTTAACTTGACTTTCTGCAGGTGGTACTTAGGAAATATTAAAAGTGAAAAGAAGATTGTTTTTAAAAATTATGAAGGGATGGGAAATAGGAAAAGTAAGGATTGGAAATAGGGAGAACCGAGAAAATTAAGAGAACTAATCATTGAAAGTGGTCGTCATGACACTTGTCAATAAAAGAAATGAAGTGAAATGGTCCTAATGACACTTGTCAGCAAAAGAAGTAAAATAAAATGGTCCACATGACACTTGTCATCAAAAAAAGTTAAGAGAAAAGTGGTCTCAGAAAACTAAAGTAACATTTGACTTTCCTAATTAAGAAACAAGCCTATTTTCTTGAAACATTTATTTATAGAAACCAGCCTATTATTTAGGAACGGAGGGAGTAAAAAAGATTTAGGGCATTATTATTCCAATCATTAATTCACTAATCCAATCTTGACATTGCTAAAATGAATTAGCACACAAATTGAATCCTTACTTATATAGGTACCTGGTCTTTTCGGTTGTAATTTTATATGGACACAACTCTATGTTTGTGCTACCAAAGATTGTTAAGTTTGATTGTCTGACCATTGATCAAGCAAACGGTCGAAGTTGAAATATACGACAATAGTGAAGCCACTTCAATGAGAGTAATGTTAATATAAATGTCGATGACGCACATAATCACAGCCTGCTTCGGGGCATCAATTTATAGATTGGCTTCGGGGCATCGAAATCCCAGGGACGGCCCTGCCACAAGTGTTAATGAATTGTTACTTCCACCACCATGTGAAAATATATCGAGCTAAATATCTATTGTATTTCCATCATCTGTTGGAAAATTGGGTTAAAAACAAGAGGATGAATAAAGAAAAACAGAAACCAAACAATGGTGTACCCCTGACTTCAAGGCTCTTACGATTCTTTTAGACAATAATTCGACCTTTCCCAATTAAATTGGCGAGTACAACAAGGTCTCGAATTATGCCTTCAGGATTCAATGAATCCCTAACACCGTAATCGAATTCAAGGATTGTACTTCCTTGACCCGACCAAGAATCACACTGTATAAGATTCTGATGATGCTATTAGAGAAGAAGAAAATAAATTGTTTTTGATATGATGATAAACGAGTTTTGGGAGATGCTATTTATAGATGTTTTCGCATCTGTTGGGAATGGCGTCTGTTGGAATCGAAACGATGAGTCTCTTCATCATCAGACATGAATGGCGTCTGTTGGAATCGAAGATTCTGGATATGATTCTAACTGTCGACCACAGCCTGGGGGGCTACGCCCCCAGGACCCCCCCTTGGATAGCACAGTTGAAAATATTCCAACATTCTCCCCCTATTTTCAAAAAACATAAAACAAAGTTAAAAAAACTTTTAAATCAGAGTGGCTGCATCACAAAAGTGACTGCCTACGTACCCGAGTGGGATCAAGCCAACGTAGTTCACGCTTAGTTGAGAATAAGCATCATCTTTGAAACCAATACATAAGTGATAGGTATCTTTTGGATTTGAACCTTCACTTAGTGTAAGAAATTCAAAGCCTTATCGAGGTTCAGTGGTGAAACTAGTCTTGAACCAAGTACCCCTAATGATAAAACCGGAATCTCCACACATATTGATTTTAGAAGATAGTGTGTTCTGTAGCTAGCACGTTAATGGCCATGTGCTTAAATCCTGGATTCATGAGTCTTCTTTAGAGAACAGTCTTTTTCTCTTAGGAAACGACCTGATTTCCATACTCATATAGGTAAGTCTCGAAGGTGTTTCTGCGAGACACCTTGTGATAAAAGTTAGACTTATTAAGGATTTTCATCCATCCTGATTTCTTGCAGAAACCTGCACTAATAAGAAAATGGGAAGTTTTAATTTTAGTGCACCATAATCACTTCCATAACTTGTTGGTACCACATTGAACCTTGTTTATCCTTTCCAAAACATAGGTTGGGTTTCTGCTATGGGTGATCAAACTTATTTCACAGACCTTAGTCCCATTTCCTTACACTTTATTAAAACCACTGCCTTTGGAAGACTTTTCGTAAATGGGTCCACCAAGTTCTTACTTGTTTCAATATAGTTCTGACAACTACTCCTCTCTTGAGTAATTGTCTTACTATTTGATGTCTAAGACTTGTATGTCTAGACTTTCCATTATAAGTCTTGTTAGAGACATTATAGATAGTAGCTTGATTATCACAATTAATCAAAAATGCTGGAGATGGCTTCTTCCAAAATGGGATTTCAACAAGTAAGTTCCTAATCCATTCCGCCTCCTTACATGCATCGATTAACGCTATCAATTCGACAACATCGTTGAGTCGAAATACAAGTCACCTTTCTTGGAACTCCAAGGCACCGCAACACCTCCCCGATGTAAATATCCATCCACCAGTCGACTTGGAATTGGATTCTACATTGTTCAGGTAGCATCTTTGTATCCTTCTAATACGGCGGGATAGCCTTGATAATGCAAACCATAATCAATGGTTCCTTTCAAGTAAGCCAACACTCTTGAAATTGCTTTCCAGTGTTCATCTCCTGGATTACTTGAGAAACGACATAGCAATCCCACGGCATGAGCTATGTCCGTTCTTGTGCAATGAATGGCATACATAAGACTCCCAATAATACTAGAATACTCAAGTGGTGCATGAGTACGCTTTGGTATTCTTCATTAACTTTATAGTAGGTTCTAAAGGAGTAGGGACTGGTTTGTCATCAAAATGACCATACTTCTTGAGAAATTTCTCAATGTAATGAGATTGGGTTAAAACCAACTCATCTCCCTTTCTTAGGATTTTGATTCTAAGATCACATCAGCCTCCCCTAAGTCCTTCATATCAAAGTTAGAATTAAGAAACTTCTTTGTTTCTTCCACACGAGATATGTCAGATCCAAAAATAAGCATATCATCAACATACAAACATAGAATCACACATCCAGAACTATCATGCTTACTATAGATACATTTATCAGCATCATTCACAACAAAACCATGTGACAAAGCTACTTTGTCAAACTTCTCATGCCATTGCATGGGAGCTTGCTTCAAACCATAAAGAGATTTTACCAACTTGCAAACCTTCTTTTCTTGGCCTGGAAATATGAAACCTTCGGGTTGTTCCATATATATTTCTTCTTCTAAATCACCATTTAGAAAAGCGGTTTTGACATCCATTTGATGTATAATTAATTTGTGTGTAGAAGCAAGTGCAATTAAACAACGGATTGATGAGATGCGAGCAACAGGAGCATATGTATCAAAATAGTCAATTCCATGTCGTTGTTTATAACCCTTAGCAACTAGTCTAGCTTTGAACTTATCAATGGAACCGTAAGCATTCATTTTTCTCTTTAATACCCATTTACATCCTATAGGCTTGACGCCGGAGGTAAATCACAATATATCCAAGTACCATTAGACAAAAGTGAATGCTTTTCATCATTGATAGACTCTTTCAGAAATTAGCATCTCTGGAACTCATTGCCTCAACCATAAGTTTTAGGGTCATCATCAACATGCATTACATATCTAGTCATACTAAGAATTTCATTCTTACTACCTTCTACAAGATATTGAACCCATTGGACCAAATCTTTTCTCTTTTCTTGCTCTCTTACTTCTTCTAGGTTCGACGTCTTCTACAATTTCAGAAGTATCTTCTATGTCTCAAGTAGTAACAGAATGATCATCATTCTCATTAGTCTCTTCAGATTCTAGACTAGGTAACAATGAGTTCTCCATGGGTTGCATTTGAGAACCTGTTCCTATTTAAGTTCTCAAAGAATTCCACACATCTGATTCTATAATCTCAAAAGTGTCAAGGATTAAAAATCTGTAGGTGATACTATTAAGAGAGTATCCCACAAAATATTTCAACATCATCTACCTCCAACAACTATATTTATGAATTAATGAGACTCCTTTCCAAATCCGAAACTCATTGCAATGTTTTTTATGACATAGAATTTAGGGATATTTTGACTTTGAGTCACATAAAAGTGACCAGAATTGCATTTGGGTCACCAAAATATTTTAATTAGAGTTTGGGTCATGGACCGTTATTGACCGTCTTGACCGGTATCTAAATAAAATTTATTTTAATTAATTTATATGTAATTAATCTCATAGTGAATATTTCTCCTCTCTTGGAGGATTTTTATCAAACATTAGAGGTGCTTATCTGGGATCTTATTGAAAGAACACGCAATTGGGGGATATAAAAACTAATTGGGGGATATGAATTACTTCCCCCAACCCATGGTGTGTGCTAAGGGGTGACTTTTGGAGGCGAAAATACTAAAATACCCTTCCCTCAAAATAAAAATCAAAAACTTAAAATCAAAAAACAAAATCATATCCCCATTTCCATCTCCACTTCTTATTAATCACTTTCAGGGTTAGAATTTGAAACCCAAATATTCCCCATTCCCTTTCAAATTCTAAACTCTCCCACTCTCTTTCAAATTCTCTTCTCCTTCTCTGCCGGCTCCTCACTTTGGAAACAATTTTTTTTTTTTTTTAATTCGTAAGTGATGAAGATCATGCTGCAAGTGATGAAGACCATGCCGGAATTGATGAAGACAATTTATAAAAATTTCCAGCAAATGCCGGCATGGTTTTTTGGTTGAATACCATGCCGGCACCAAGCTTTTTCAGCTGCAACAATGGTGGATTTAAAGAAAAAAAATCAAATTTTCAACCTCTTAGCAACAATTCTCTCTTCACAATCATCCTCCACTTCCACCAAAAAAAGTTCCCTCTCAAATTTTTTTTCCATCTTTCTACTCTCATCTCATTCACCCAAATACAAATACACACTAATCATTTAACAAATACTTAAGATTTTTACTAATTATTATTAACCACTAAACCTGATTAGTGAGGGGTAGATTAGGATTTTAAAAAATACTTAGATAAGGGGTGACCCCGAATTGATATTTGGACTTTTTTTTTGTCCTTTTCTTATATCCCCAATTCCTTTTTATATCCCCCAATTAATCATTCTATTGAAATGCAGTGATGCATTTTTTCATTTAACCTTAGTAAGCCTGGATCAGAGAGCATGAAGTAAAATTGAGTATACATACGTTTAGATGGATCGCATCCTTTTCGTTTCAACTGGTGTAATTTCGAGATATTTGCTAAACCAATATCACGATTTGTAAACTCAGGACCGGAAATCCACTAGGCCACCTCATGTGAATGTAATGCTTTTTCCATCTTCTTGTTTCCAAGTTGAACTAACTAACTACCACTCTACCAGTAGCTCAATTCGCTTTCCATACCAAAAACATTTCTCCTATATCTAATGTTTTCTATCTACCTGTTTTTTGGATTTATACTGTTATGGAAAGGTTCAAGTTGTTACGTGTTGCCTAATTGTTGTTGTTGCCCTGAAATCCCTTTTTATGGCTGACGTCTTCAAATTCACAACAAGAGAGATTAAGAGAAGGATACAATGTATAACAGTCCTAAACTGTCAATCTAGTTATTAGCTATGACTATTTTCAAAAGAAAGAAGATCAAGAGAAGGACACTATAAAACGGTAGAGTGGTAGAGTTCGTAAATATATCGATCCCTAAGTTTTATTTGGTAATTTCAGTGTTTAACTAACTTTCATAACAGTCAACTCAGTCAATGATGGTCTTGTAACCCAAACTCTAATTAAAATATTTTGGTGACCCAAACGCAACTCCGATCACTTTTATATGACCCAAAGTAAAAATATCCTTAGAATTTATTCCACTATCCCACTATGACTCAATTTGCATTATGACTAAAAAATCTGCTCCAAATTTGTATCTTTAGCTTAAAATGTCTCGCTGATCCTCATGGTACCATTTGAACAAGGTGACCTAATGGGCTCAAGATCTACCTCGTTGCTCAATTTTTATCCAGTTATACAAAATTGACCTCGTTGCTCAATTTTTTATCCAACTATCCAAAATCTACCTTGTAAACTCAATTTGCATACCATTCCTGTCATTATAATGCACTTGTAGTAACTCTGGATTTTATAGTAGACATGGTTTCAAATTTTGTGCTGGCTGCACCTTTTTGTCCATTTTCCAAGTTTTTTTTTTTTTTTTTTTTTGATGTAAAATTTTCCAAGTTTCAGTTATTTGCCAATATTCTTCTATGTTTCTTATGCCTGCTAAGTTACTATTTTTATCACTTTTGTACGTCTCGAATACTTTCCTCGCTAAATTTTAATGCATGGTATAATACTGCTTTTGTTTCAGTTTCAATTTCAAAGATTAATGCCTTGCATCTATCATCATCGTCAATTTTGTAGGTTGCGGAATCTGTATTTACTTTTTAGGGTCGCCAAGTCTGGCGTTAAGAAGATTAACATGCAATCTTTTGGTACTTATGTTGCAGAAAGGCAGAGAGACAAGGAATGAAAAAATGAGAGGAGCAATGAACTGTAACTCGGACTCTGAGCCATTCTCGGAAGAACCTAGTTAGTAAGTTCGCGAATGATTCGCGAATTTTACCGTCTTATTCGCGTACGTTTGCAACTCCGAACCCAAGACGCGTATTATATGGCATTCCCGGATGATTCGCGAATCGTTCACGAACTTTACGTATCCCGAATAATACGTCCGCTTAATTCGCCATAAATTTTTTAGCTTTTACGGTTTTAAAGGCCCCACTTTTTGGGCTTTACTGCCTCCCAAGCATACACAACCCAATATTAGACATTGTTGTAACTTTTATGAAACAAAAATGACTGAAGAGATTTGAAGGTGCATCTAAACCACTATACCACGTCCTCTTGGATGACTAATATTGTATATATTATTAATATCATCATATTAAGTTTATTTTTTCTTTAAATAACTTTCAAATATGCATAAAAATTGGCTCATGATCGTCTGTAACCAAATTCCTCTGTTCCTCTATTCCAACCAATCCGTTATAGCCAAGTGTCTCCTATTATAACTACGACATTTCCCAAATTTAGACGTGAAATACTTTGCTAAATTATCAGATTTTCTGAGAGAAAAACTAGGAAATATTTGACTTACCTTATGTCTCTACTGTCCATCGTTAGCATATACTCCGTAATGTCATCTTCTTCTTCACAACCCACCAATTAGTTCCTTTTCGTTTTTGAGTTGTGTTTCGTTTTTGTTCATGGAGCATCAGCCTGTAACATTTCTTTTCTACAATTTTATTTTCTGAACTTTTTGCATATTGTTCTGTTTCTGTAGAACAAATTGATAGAGACTTCTGTTAAATTATGTAAAATAGGAAAAGGAAATCTATGAAATGCCTGTCTAAAATTAACTACTATGACATTTTGATCCTAAAAGAATCGCTGCAGTTTATGTGCAAAAGTTGCAGGGAAGATATTGTCTACTGCGTGCTTGCATGCATTCACACATTCTTTAGCAAGTTCTCCTATGGGAAAATGTAACTGGTCTTGAACTGCTCGCAGGCACTGTTGGAGTAAAATAAGTTTGATTAAGTACTTTGCTACTTTGTCAATGGTAACCACTTAGACAAACTTTACGTAACAGAAACCAACACAATTTAAAATCTCATTATCCATAAAACTCTTACAGATCCTTGTCATGGATATTAAAAATTCAATTGATTTTCCAAACTAGGTTCCAAGATAAATTAAGTGGGAGGGCTTGCACGTTGTCGCAGAAGAAGCAAATACAGTTAAGTTGGAAATGTACTTAATAGGCATGTCATGATTTATCAACTGTCTAGACTAGTTGGGAAAATATCTTAATTGGTTGCATTTCCAAATGTCAGAAAAAAAGAAGAAGAAAAAACTCCATGGTGTTGAAGTGTAGACAAGCAATGCTCGCAGGAAATGTTGGATTCTTCCCGTCTTAAGCTCTGCAAAAATTCAGATTACGAACTGGATTGGGATTAGGGAGTATAGTTGCTAAATAAGGAGTAAGGAGTATTCTATGGACGCCGACGAAAGAGATATAAGGTACATCAAATATTTCCTAATTTTTCTCTTAAAAAATCCGTTAATTTAGTCAAGTATACCACGTCTAAATTTTTGAAATCTGGCGGTTATAGTAGGAGACACTTGGCTATAGGGGATTGGCTGGAATAGAGGAACAGATGAATTTCGTAACAGACGATCCGCAGCCATAAAAATTAGTCTATGTCCTTATAAATAATAATTATTTACTATAATAGATACCGATTTTTCAGAGCCGACCTCACATTTATAAATCGAATTATACACGTAAGTATGTCGTTCCGAATTACTAACGAATCACGTCCCGTTGACCGAATTTTGGACCGAATTTGGGTTTTACAAAACCGTATAATACTCGTACGTTTGCCTTTCCGTACGTTTGCAGAATCCCGAATTGCTAACTAGGGAAAAATACCACACCTTTCTTAAACTCTAGTCGATATAGGGACCCTACACATTTTAGATTACTATGGTTTCGGACTTGAAGGCATCACTTATCACACTGCTGTAAAATCTACTCCCAACAATACACGGACTGGCTATGGGGAAATGGGGTTGAATGACCTCTCTTCGATGGGCCACTTCACAGGACGTCATGCAGAGGGTACACTACAGGAAGTTCCCCATTGAAAGCTAGGGGTTGACCCTCGGAAGCAAAAAGAACCATTTCATTTCTGAATATCAAGTCGCTCCTGCTCGAAACCCTAGCCTTTTTCTCAAAACCCCTCGATTTACAGTTTCTTCTGCAATTAAATCTCTGAAATCGCTTCTGGTCAACTCCAATTTCAATGGGGAACTTCAATATGCTCCCAAAAGAGATCATGTTA
>JAJJWW010012104.1:0-22283 GCA_023531295.1 Papaver armeniacum
CACAAAGTGAAGGAGAAGGGTTGGTCTTAGGGAGGGAAGCAATGAGAGTGTTGAGACCGTAATCGTTGATTACGAAGGTGTGGTTTGTTTTATGACTTGTATCGAAAGTAGAATCAAGTTAGCATAATGGAAAGCTACCAGTGATTTCTAGATATCAGATTATTGCCGACCAAAACTTGTTGTTTGGTGAAAATAGGTGAAGCCTATTTATACAAGTCATATTGAAATGGACCCGGTCTCGTAGGAAGTGGAAACGATTGATTGGTGGAAGAATAGAGTAACGTGTAACCGTCGACGTTATGCTTCCATGATAAGGGAAGTGAATTCGTGTAACCGTCAGTCATTACGCTTCCATGATGAAGGAAATAAATTGTTTACACCGTTACTTTTCACCACCACTAATTGTCCTACTTCATGACACTTTCTTGTAACGGGCGCATTGCACGCCGCACGCTGTAAACCGCCAGACCAATACCCTGATGAGTATCCCCCAGTTTGTGACATGTTTGATGTCTCGAGTGTTTTCGGGGAAAACGTGTAGCAGGTTGCTATGAGTGGCAAGTCAAAGTCAAGAGACTTTTCCATACAAAAATAGCATGTGATGCTATTAGGCTTGCCTTGGTCGGCTGCCTAAAACTTGCCACAAGTCCGTCAGTTTGGTGGCGAACTTGAATGGCTGAGATTACATCTCGTGAGGAAGGGTAGCCGTTGATTATGGCCAAATCTTTGTTGTGTAACAAAGTGGAGCTATTAGCATAGTGGCACCTGGCGTAGCCGTGGCATAGCGGGTTGCATGGGACTTGCCGCAAGTCCGTCAGTTCAATGGCGAACTTGGATGTCTGAGATTGCATCTCTTGAGGAAGAGTGGCCATCGATTATGGCCGCATCTTGTTGTATAGAGAAGTGGCGCCATTGGCATAGTAGCCCCTGGTGGAGCCATGGAATAACGGCATGCTAGTGGCATTATGGCATGGCCACGCCCGTGGCGTCAGGAAGCATGGCTAAAGCTAAGGTTTGGCTCCGTGGCCAAAATTAAGGCTCGGCGGCGTGGCCAAGTCTAGGATTTGGCGTCGTGGTAATAATTAGGGCTTGGCGACGTGGCCAAGGCTAGGATTTGGCGTCGTGGTAAGAATTAGGGCTTGGCGGCGTGGCCAAGGATATAATTTGGCGTCGTGGTAAGAATTAGGGTTTGGCGGCGTGGCCAAGGCTAGGTTTTGGCGTCGTGGTAAGAATTAGGGCTTGGCGGCGTGGCTAAGGCTAATATGGGATGCTACCGCGGCAGATGTGCATGTTGGCACGCCGATCAATATGGTGTTGTGGTAAGGCGCGTTTGGCTTGCCAGTTAGTATGGTGGCGCGGCAGGGTGCGTTTGGCCTTTAATGTATGGTGGCAAGTTTGGAGCGACTTGATTGGCCGAGGAAAGGGGCCGGCCAAACATAAGGTGCGGCTACACTTCTGGTGAGAGTGTGGCAGATTTAGAGCGACCTGATTGGTCGATGGGAAGTGGGGCCGGCGAGTATGGGCCCAACCCACAACTTATGTGCGTGGCTCATTTGAGGCGACACGATTGGTCGAGAGAAATAGGGCCAGTTTAGGAAGGGGTGTGGCCAATGGCGGGGTGGCGCCGATTGGCCTAAGGCATTGTCACGCCTCCTTTCTTTGTTGCGGCTCTGCTTTTTCGATTCGGGAAAGTTTTTGCACCTTCTAATCTATATGATTGATTACCTAGTTCGCCTAGGCTTAATTTCGACAAGCAAGGTCTGATATACTGCGTGAGGCGCAAAACCCTAACTTCTGCAAGTTAGTCAGGGCAATTGATTGAACTCTATGTGTTGACACAGAGTTCTTTTAAGTTCATTGACAGAGAGCAAGATGCTTTTTATGATTGAATACCTTATGAAAAGACCTTATACTTGATATTTGGAAATCGTGCTACTCTGGGCATGCGAGCGAACACAAATAGTCATGCCATATCAACATTAAGGGTTCAGTCGGAGAACATAGCATAAAAGGCATTCAGAGGAACTTATATTAAGTGAATATAGGCGAGGCGCCGAAATTTACAGAACATCTGGGATGGTTGCTGCATTCGCCAGTCTGGATAAATTTCATGTAAGTATATTGAACGGCTCAATAAATATGTCGGTGAGAGGTTAGCACTCACGGCAGATCGTTTCCTGGCGCAGTGACGTCATATCGATGTAAGGTTTTACGATTTCAACCCTAAGATAAAAACCACCATCAACATTAAGTCCCTTGCAAAGCACGTAACAACGGCGTTGTCATGGGGTAAGCATGAGATGGTGACAGACAAGAGTAAAATCGAAAGGACAAAACCCAAGAGATTGCCGAGGAAATTCAACTAACCTTTAGCGAAGACATGAGGAATCCGTGATCCCCGTATTGGTGGTTTTGCATAAATTCGGTTTGGCCATGGGTATTGGCGTCAAGACGCGGCTTTGGCTATTGATTAGCAGAGGTGACATTGCAACTTGGCACACCTGAACGGCGTTGAGGTTAGCTAGGAAAGGTAGATGGCGTGTCTACCTTGGAATGGTGGATGGCGCGCTACCTCGGGAATGGTGGATGGCGCGCTACCTTGGAATGGTGGATGGCGCGGCTACCTTGGGATGGCGAATGGGCGCGACTAGCTTGGAGTGGCGGATGGGCGCGGCTAGCTTGGCGTGGCGGATGGCGCGACTAGCTTGGCGTGGCGGATGGCGCTGATGGCTTTGGCCGTCGAGATTAGCGTCGTGGAACGTCAACACCGTGGGCCCAGCTGCTTTCTTTTGTGTGTGTCCCAAAAGGGAAACCCTTCCCTAGTTGAACTCCAAAACACCATGCCTATAAAAGGCGTTACCCATCTTCCTTACTGTTGATGGTGGATTTTCATTTAAGGTTAAAATTGTAAAAAGCCAGAAAATTATGCGCCGACATCTTGTAAAAGATAAAGCCATTAATAAGTGTTGGATACTCCTTCACTTTACTAATTCACCTAGAATGGAGCATGTGGCAACAATCCCATTCTATGAATTAAATACACGAAATTCATCCAGGTTGGAGCATGTAGCAACAATCCCATATACCCTGTGAATTTATAGCATTATTAATTAATGCGTGAGCAGCCTTGTATTGCATGTACTCATTATCGTGCGGCATGACGACCGAGTGTTGCTCTCAGTTAGAGCAACACGAACCTCCAAGCATTATAATGAAAGCATGTACGAAATACCCGCACAGGTTGCAACTCTCCGGTGTGTTATACTAGCCCGATTGAGAACTCTCGGTGTGTTATACTAGCCCGATTGAGCATCCTGATTGTCCGTATTAGTCTGGATATGATCTCGTTCATCCAACCTCACCACCGTGATTGGATGGCTTCCGAGATCAATTCCATAACCCCCAAGCTGTGTATGGAATATTCATCGCCGAACCAACGCGGACCCCGCATGGTCGGCCTCCCAAAATATTGGCATAGCTTGCCAAAACGTCCAAACCAGAGCGTATGGACGGAAAACCCTAAATTAGGGTTTGCGGCATATTACATGTGTCGCAAAATAGTCTCAACCATCCATCTTCGCAGTATAAATGGAGGGCGTAGATGTAGATTCAAAGGGCCCAGAGCATGTCAACACAATCACCGTGGGCCCGCCTACGACTCCGACCAATCGGTCGGGACCAACCATGGTTGGTCATCCCATTCGTGCGCCCGAACATAGCATGACGCATTTTACGTGAAACCCAAAAATTAGGGTTTTGAGCATCACGAGCGTCCATCTTCTCCGGCACGAATGGAGGGTCCAGCATTAGATTAGCAGTCCGGGTCATACCAAAGATGACCACCGTGGGCCCGTCTATCCCTCACTGACGATCGGCCAAGGCATATCATGCCCGGCTATCCCAAAACGCGTCCAAACTTGCGTGGTCACACTTCCCAAATTGCAACCGATCTCGACCACTCAACTTCACCGGACGATTTGAGTGGCTTAGATCACGCTTTCATGGGATGATCGGGTATAGGCGTGAATACCAGCCAACCACCTACACTCCAGACCGATCGACCAAGACCGACCAAGAATTGGTTGTCTTGGAACGCACACCTGAAGATGGCGTGATGTGCGGCTCTTGCGGCACTAGTTTTCTGTCACAAATTGATCTCGACCACTCAACTTCACCGGACGAATTGAGTGGCCCGGGATCATACTTTCGTGAGGTAATGGGGTATGGGTGCCTGCACCGCCATGCCGTCTACACGCATGTACGATCGGCCCGGCCAAAATCGTCTCCCAAGCTTGGATTCGACCAAGTCAAGAATGATGCCTCGCGCACCTCTTCAAAACCCTAATTCCATCAACGCCGCGGATGAGTGTCTCAAAGATCATCTCGTCCGTCCAACTTCACCGGCTTGGTTATACAACCCCGGTCGGGGAGTTAATTGGTGGGTGAGGCGTCATGGTAATCACCACCCATCACTCTACCACACCATGATGCGCATGCGCATAAAATACACATGATACTTCACAAGTATCAACTTCCCGAATAACGCAGTTTATTCAATTTAGCATTACATGCTACCTTTTGTGGGTCCCACAATCCACACATTCCGGACATCAATCATGTCACAAACCGGGGATACACACTGGGGTATTGGTCTGCGGTTTACAACGGCGGCGTGCAACGCGCCATCACAAGAACGTGTTAGGAAGTCATTGAAGGTTAGAGATGACAGGAGAAGTGGGCAAGACCTGGTCGTGTAACACCAACACACACCTCCACTACTCCATCACTCCACTTCCTCCACTTCCCACGAGAGACGTGAATAAGGCTCAAATGACTTGTATAAATAGGTTCTCCTCCCTATTTTCCAGACACAGGAGAAAACAACACAAGTCCGCACGAGACGTAAAACCAAGTGTTAATACAAAACATATTCAAACACCCAAAGCCTCGCTTGCATCAATCGTAAGCCTCCGCTCACCTTTCTTACAAGTCATAAGCAAACCAACACCTTCACAATCTCAACACCTTCTTCGCTTCCCTCCCTAAGATCAACCCCATCTCTTTCACTTTGTGACCGAAACAAGTCCGGAACGCCATTTCTTGGTTTAGGCCGGACTTGCATGATTGATTTCCGAATCTACAAGCACTCACCGCGCAGTGCATTTGTTTAGGGTTTAGATTCATTCCTCATACACACACCCCAAATTACCAAATCCAAGTAGAATAGTTTTCACCCATAAACAATTGGCGACCACAGCGGGAGGTTAATCTCTCGGTTGTAAAGTCAATTTCTTCAAATTCGATTCAATTTTATCAATTTCAAAAAGTGTAGATATTAGGGCCAATTCAATCAACAGTTCATTTCAAAATGGTGGAACTCAGGTCTGGATCAGCAATCAATTCTGATGGAGCTAGTATGGATAACACTCCCGGTGTCGATGTACCTGTCAGTGGAGCTACCGTAGTCAATACATCTCGAGGAGCCGTTACTTCTATCACCAACACTAGTGGAGCAGGAGACATTCCAGTGGGTGTAACGCCTCCCATCACTAGAGCCAGAGCAGCCGCAAATCTCGTCGTCTCTTCAAGTGTAACGCCTCCAGTGGTCACCACAACAACAACCTTCAATCCTTCATCAGGACGAGGAGCCGGAGGCACAAGAGGAGGACCACCGTCTATCACCATTGCAGACTTGATGGAGAAGCAAGAAATTCTTGCTAAGACTCAAACGGATATGGCCGCAACTCAGAAAGAGGTACTCACTTTCCTTAAAACTTTAACTGAACGATTGCCACAAGAATCATGGCAACACTTAGAGCCAGCAAGAGATGCCTTCAATACACCCGGAGCAGGCGCTTCCACTCAGACCCATATGAGTGAAGAAGCTCGTGTTGTTCCTGAACACCCAAGGGAAAGGAACCAACCGTCCAAATTCATCACACGCGAACACCTGGAACGACTTCTCCAAAATCGAGGAAAAGGAGACCGAACGAATGTACACCAACACCAGCCACCATACCCTCAAGATGTGTAACGGATTCCTCTTCCAAGGGGTTACGCCTCTCCCCAGTTCTCCCTCTACGACGGTACTGGTAATGCTCGTGAACACATTTCTCGATTCTTGGAATCCTTGGGGGAACATGAATACAATCATGTTCTACGCCTAAAAGAATTCTCGAAATCACTTACGGGGAGGGCGTACACCTGGTACAACAACATCGCGCCTAACAGCATATCCAATTGGAGCGAGATAGTCGGTGCTTTCTACAGGAAGTATTTCTTCGTATCTGAACAAATCACCTTTTCAGATCTGGGAAGAATTCTCCAGCAGAATAACGAACATCCCAATGACTTCGTTAAAAGGTTCAGAACCCAAGCGCTAGATTCTCACGACCCGAATGTCACCGAACGACAATTGGTGGAATTATGCATCAATGGGATGATACCCATATACCGCGCTCTGTTAGAGAATCTGGGCTTTCAAACGTTCTCTGAACTCCATGAAGCTTCCAAACGTTCAACAACAATCGCACTGCGTTGCTAGAAAGAACCGAGTTGTTTGAAGTGAAGATTCACGTGAAAGTCGAGGAAGGTGCGCCTCACGAACAAGCAATACAACACCGGTCCTTCGTGAGTGTAGTGGGTGGAGGAGAAAAAGGAAAGCTTCAGAATTTAACAACAAACCAAGCGGGCATCCTCGCACACAAGACTTCGTCTCGGAAAGGAGCGGACAAAACTTCCGACAAGACACCGAAGATACAGGTTTTACTTTCCCATGAATGAAGTGATAGAACTCTTGGAAGCGTGGATCCAAGACGATGCCGTCAAGATGCCTCCTATCAAGCGTCCCCAACCGAGAAAGACATGGCAGATCCCAAATACTTTGCTACCACAGATTCAGTACATCATCCAACCAAAGATTGTAACAAAGTTGAAACAAATATTCGGGAAAAGATAGAGACAAAGGGGAACTCCGGCTTGGAAACGAAGGTATTCAGAGAGACCCTCTCCCTATCAGGAACTTCATGATTTCTGGGGATTCCGTTCGCAAGACTGTACAATCTATGATGGAGCACTTGTGTGAAATATTGTACTTCTCCAAAGGGCAGCGTCAAGACATATTTACGGTTCTCAACCACGTTGTGTCGTGCAGGCGTTTGTATCCGTAATAATCCAGAACCCCGTCTTTCCCGAAGGATGTGAGCAAGGGAGACCGGGGGACTCCTAACTATCACTCGCTTGAGAGACATTGAGTTCGGGTAGGCGTTGATTGATACGGGCTTCCGAATTTAACATCATTACTGTCAAGACCTTGAGAGCGGCCAAGATTTCAAAGCATGAAGCTACTCGTCACCTAACTGTGGTTAAAGATTCAGAAGGAGAACTCAGAGATGCATATGGATATATCGATCTTGAAGTCAAATTGGGTGATGCCTCGACACAAACAAAGTTCTACATAGTCAAAGATCATCCCAACTACGACATGATCATAGGACGCTCTTGGATGCGTGACAACAAAGCAATACTAGAAGTTCGTGGCTCTACCGTGTTTCGATACGAAAGAATCTCCAACACGCCTTCCGGACTCGATGGATGTCCGGTGCCGCACCAAAGAATCCTTGCCAATATGACACAAATTCCCGGAGAGATCCTTCCAAAGATACATTGAAAGGTTCCAATCTCAAGTAAGTCTCATCACGCAACCCTCTTCACAACTTACCGCCCTCCATTCGACAAGTCCTGGGGACTGGCTCCAACCAACAAACCAAACTTGTCTAAGAGATGCGAATGGGAGGTGGCCCCTTCAAACAGTTCATCGAGTCTAGAAGCCGGTCTCGATCAAAGACGACAAAACCAAGACCCCGATGTCTACACGCCCAAACCCGTTTGGAATTGGGGACCTAGTAACGAAGACAACCGCATTCAATATCGGAAGTATTATGGTGAGAATGGCTACCTCACCCGATTTAGCCACCAAGAAGGAGGATGAACCATACCTGGTAGTAGATATCATCCTAGGCGGCTACTGCAAACTCATCAACGCTGACAAGTTAGAAGGCGTAACAATTCACTCGCGATGGCTCAAACCCTACCGTACTTAAGACGCTAGGCCATCACTTTCCAGCATCCTACATGCTTTAAGACGCTATGCTACTTCCTCCGGTGTATTTCCCTTTACAATTTCACATCATATTTGTAATTCCTCTAGAGAATGATTGCAATACTTGCATTCATAATTAGGGTTTCAATTTTCGATTTTCAAATTAATTGAAGTGTTATTTCCACCGAGAACCTCTTTACCCCTAAAGACACAAAACCCATCCTAAATCAACCCACTAGAGCAGGTCAAGAAAGAAACCCTGGACAAAAAACATCCTGAAAAGAGTTGAGGAGAAAGACATGCGCGGGAAGGGAAGAAGCTTTGAGCCACTCACCCCAAAGAAGGCCGTGGAAATCTTGCATCAGAACACAGTCCGTAGGCATTCCATTGTGGCATTATTTCTTTTATCACAAAGAATTACGTGTGAAGGCGCACCCTTGCACCCGAGAAGGTTCATTGCGGTCTTGACAAAGGGTTATAAAAAAAAAAAACTTTATTCAAACAATCAAATAGGAAGAAAACCTTGAACTCGGCTGCCACCGAGTACAAGGAAGATGTTCAAATATACGAGAATATACTTGGAAAGCGGAAAAAGAAGAAAATAGATTTTAGTCGCCAAGAGGGTCGACATCGCCCGCACCACCGTTAGGTTTCGTCGCCGCCATCACCCGTTGATGCTCCTCCCTTCTGATCTACCTCAACTTCGTGATCGACATCTCCACAAAGAACGCGCTCCGTCCCAACATCATCAGCGGGAGCATCAAAGGGCACAACAACATTAGGAGTCGTGTCGATTGCTTTCAAATATTCAGGTTCGTCTGTGTTGGAGTCAAGAATTATCACGCCATCCTGGATTGGGTAATCGCACTTATCTTCATTCAGAGGTCGTTTATGCTCAACCCTCCGCCTCTTCAACCGCGTTGCATATCTCTCTGCCCTTGCGCTTACTAGTGCTTACAACGTCTCCTCGCGCCTCCACCGCTCCTCCATGTCAATCGCAGCTGAAAGCGCACAGATGCGTCCCCTGGCAATACGCAGGTGAAGAATAGACATCCCCTGTATAGCACGGCCGACTTCACGAAGTGGAAGATCGATCTTAGCCATTACTTCTTCATGCGCATGGGTTTCAGTCTTGTCAACTTCGAAGCTTCTTTCTGGAGAAGCGACAGAATGATCGTCCACCGCTTCCATGATAAACTGCAAAGGAGAAGAGATTATGAGCACACAAAAAAATATCAACCAATCGATC
Organism: Papaver armeniacum; assembly: GCA_023531295.1. Classification (NCBI taxonomy): domain Eukaryota; kingdom Viridiplantae; phylum Streptophyta; class Magnoliopsida; order Ranunculales; family Papaveraceae; genus Papaver; species Papaver armeniacum. The sequence continues at coordinate 9,351 of JAJJWW010012104.1, forward strand.
ACCAATCGGAGATCGGATAAGTGCGGAACGCACTCGAGATATAGAATAAACGATTGCGTGAGATGATTCTTTATAATCTCGCAATCGACGTAATCTAGGAGAAAAGAAGTCTTTACTTACCACCTATAAAGGCTACCAATTCGGGATAGCAATCAACGATGCTTATCGATACATCCGAGGAAAGTTGTGTGTGATGAAAGGAATACACTGACCCAAGGAGGGACCAAGCTTGATATACACAAGGGGAACCAAAGTGACTCACCAGTCAAGTCATGCTTCCTTCACAACCTTGATCAGGACCAACCGGTTCCAGGGAAACGTCTGACGATGTCGGCCTATCCGGTAAATATATATTCACCTTAGCTTGGTCATTTCAATGTACGAATTTGTCACCATCTCATGCCTACCCCACAATAGTGTAACCATTATGTGCTAGGCATGGGGACTTAATGTTGATGGTGGATTTTCATTTAAGGTTAAAATTGTAAAAAGCCAGAAAATCATGCGCTGACATCTTGTAAAAGATAAAGCCATTAATAAGTGTTGGATACTCCTTCACTTTACTAATTCACCTAGAATGGATCATGTGGCAACAATCCCATTTTGTGAATTAAATACACGAAATTCATCCAGGTTGGAGCATGTAGCAACAATCCCATATACCCTGTGAATTTATAGCATTATTAATTAATGCGTGAGCACCTTGTATTTCCCGTACTCATTATCGGTGCGGCATGACGACTTAGTGTTGCTCAAAGCAGATCAATACGAACCTCCAAGCATTATAATGAAAGCATGTACGAAAATACCCGTGACAAAGTTGCAACTCTCGGTGTGTTATACTAGCCCGATTGAGAACTCTCGGTGTGTTATACTAGACCGATTGAGCATCCGGACTGTCCGTATCAGTCTGGATATGATCTCGTTCATCCAACCTCACCAACGTGATTGGATGGCCCAGATCAATTCCATAACCCCCAAGCAGGTATGGAATATTCACCGCCGAACCAACGCGGACCCCGCATGGTCGGCCTCCCAAAATATTGGCATAGCTTGCCAAAACGTCCAAACCGTGAGCGTATGGACCGAAAAACCCTAAATTAGGGTTTGCGGCATATTACATGTGTCGCAAAACGGTCTCAACCATCCATCTTCGCAGTATAGATGGAGGGCGTAGATGTAGATTCAAAGGGCCCAGCAGCATGTCAACACAATCACCGTGGGCCCGCCACATACACGACCAATCGATCGGGACCAACCATGGTTGGTCATCCCATTCGTGCGCCCGAACATAGCATGACGACGGCCGTGAAACCCAAAAATTTGGGTTTTGAGCATCACGAGCGCCCATCTTCTCCGACACGAATGGAGGGTCCTGATTATATTAAGCAGTGTCCGGTCATACCAAAGATGACCACCGTGGGCCCGTCTATCCCCTCACCGACGATCGGCCAAGGCATATCATGCCCGGCTATCCCAAAACGCGCGTCCAAACTTGCGTGGTCACACTTCCCAAATTAAAATCGATCTCGACCACTCAACTTCACCTGACGATTTGAGTGGCTTAGATCACGTTTTCATGGGACAGTCATCAGTATAGGCATGAATACCAGCCTACCACCTACACTCCAGATCGATCGACCAAGACCAACCAAGAATTGGTTGTCTTGGAACGCGCGCCCGAAGATGGCGTGATGTGTAGCTCTTACGGCACTAGTTTTTGTCACAAATTGATCTCGACCACTCAACTTCACTGGGACGAACTGAGTGGCCCAGATCATAATTTCGTGAGGTAATGGGGTATGGGCGCGTCGCACCGTCATGCCATCTACACGCATGTACGATCGGCCTGGCCAAAATCGTCTCCCAAGCTTGGATTCGACCAAGTCAAGAATGATGCCGCGCACCTCTTCAAAAACCCTAATTCCATCAACGGTCGCAGATGAGTGTCTCAAAGATCATCTCGTCCGTCCAACTTCACCGGCTTGGTTATACAACCCTGGTGGGGAGTTAATTGGTCGGTGAGGCGTCATGGTAATCACCACCCATCACTCTACCACACCATGATGCGCACTCGCATAAAATACACATGATACTTCACAAGTATCAACTTCAATAACGCAGCTTATTCAATTTAACAATACATGCTACCTTTTGTGGGTCCCACGATCCACACATTCCAGACATCAATCATGTCACAAACTTGGGGATACATACTGGGGTATTTGTCTGGCGGCTTACAGCGTGCAGCGTGCAACGCGCCATCACAAGAACGTGTTAAGAAGTCATGGACGGTTAGAGATGACGGGAGAAGTGGGCAAGACCGGTCGTGTAACACCAACACACACCTCCACTACTCCATCACTCCACTTCCTCCACTTCCCACGAGAGACGTGAATAAGGCTCAAATGACTTGTATAAATAGGTTCTCCTCCCTATTTTCCGCATACGGAGAAAAACAACACAAGTCCGGATGAGACGAAACCAAGTGTTAATACAAAACGTATTCAAACACCCGAGATCCCGCTTTCATCAATAGTAAGCCTCGCTCACCTTTATGTTACAAGTCATAAGCAAGCCAACACCTTCACAATCTCAACACCTTCTTCGCTTCCTCCCTAAGATCAACCCCATCTCCTTCACTTTGTGACCGAAACAAGTCCGGGAACGACCATTTCTTGGTTTAGGCCGGACTTGCAGATTGATTTCCGAATCTACAAGCACTCACCGCGCAGTTGCATTTGTTTAGGTTTAGATTCATTCCTCATCCACACACCCCAAATTACCAAACCAGCACAGAATAGTTTTCACCCATAAACACTTACTTTCGTGTCATTGGCTTTGTTTCCACACCTTGGTGCTAGCGGCAAAGACTTGGACCAGCGGAGAGAACAGCAGCAAAAGTAGGCGAGCGTATTTTTGGTATGTTTCTTAGCGTTTCTTCTTTTGTTTGCTCTTCTATGTTGGTGTAAACCCTAGCCATAGGCGTGACCTCCATGAATTTGTAACATCACTTCAATATGAATAATTCTTCTTTGCTAATATTATTGTAGTAGCGTTAATCACAACGAAAACAATCATCATTTTAGGCAAGCATGTACGTGTGGACAACGCCATCTGTTCCCTTTTCCATGAAAACTAGCTGTAGGGTTTCCTTTTGTTCGTGAGCATAACTCCCGCGGCAAAACGTGATATGACTGAGAGCATACTTCCCGCGGCCTTGTACGATTTCGCTAAAAACATATTCCTCATGATGTTGTCGGGTTTTGGCTAAGAGCATATTTTCCCGCGACATCACATATATATCTCGTTGAGCAAGCATCAGTCCCTATTTTTTTTTTTTTTTTTTGACGTGAGTGTTATAAAATGCGGCCAAAGGGGAAATTTTCGTAGAAAATATTGCTTCGTTGTAGTTACTTCAAAAGCATAAGGAATTTTGTTAAGATGTCACTTGAAAGTAGTTCTGCCGCCGCATCGAGAAATGTTAACAACTCCAAGCCAAACACATATGATGAGTTCTTTACGAAATCCGCTACAATTACAAGGACCCATCCCAAATTCGTGGCAACTCTTCTGACTGATTCAGAGAATGATGGAGAAGTACAATCAGTCTGCCCAGGGCGTACAATGAGGTTTTTCTTCGTAAGGAAAAAGAGTACTCAGCTTCTCAATTGACTTCAAAATCTGCCATAGTCCATTGCGCTCTTATGATAAGTGGATGAAATTTATGATGAGTCGCGACCACGTAAATGCCAACTTAATTGAGGCGCAAATCATACATGTTGTCATGGCTTCTGCGACACTTCAAATCAGAAAAGACATTGCAGGCTTGATTACTTTCATCTCCAGATGGTGTCCGGAAACTCACACGGCTATATGTAGATGGGGTGAGATGACTATTTATTTGGAAAGCGTAGCCGTTCTGTTGAATCTTCCAATAATTGGGAAACTTGATGTTGTCTTGTCTGAGGAAGAAGAAGAAATACATGCCACTTTGGTCACAAAAGCAAATGGAGATATGTTCGAAAGAATTATGAGGAAAAGTGCTTCTATAATCGGTGGGTGTCCGAGTGGTTCCCCGATGAGCCGAGTCGGATCAAGTGCTGGATGATACACTCAATGTTGCTGCATTTTTAATTCTGTGGCTATCCAGAGATGTTTTTGATGATGGCTCTGGCAAGAAGGAGATAGGACAGAAACTCATCAAATTTGCTATCAAACTAGGAAAAGGCGTTGCTCTTCCCATCGGCAGTCTGTTTCTTGGCTCTTTGTACACTCATCTGGATCACTTAGTAGCAGACATGTACGTCTCTAATGGGTATATGAAAGTAGACTCGTATATCCACGTCGCCTTTCTTCAAGCATGGTTGTGGGAGCATTTCAAGAATTAGGCTCCTAACCCGAGAACCTCATTTCCTGATGCATATGGCGGTTCTAGGATACTTCGTTGGTTGGAGAGGCGTCCCAATACCTGGTTCAAAGCTCATTGATTTTCTTGACAATGCACATGCGGTTAACTTTAGTCCTTGGGCTCCAGTCCACGCCTCCATAGTTTAACCAGACACTTTTGCTTCCATACCGAAGGTGATATTGCGTTCTGCTGACGGGAATATGAGCATTGGAGAAACTGTGTTCTTGCGAAGCTGCATACCGGGTACGTGCCATCTCTTTTCGGAGGATCTTGTGGAGTAGTCCTTACAACATTGACATGGTTGCTCTACATATGGGCTTTGATCGGGAGTCCCATTCCGTCACCCGCCGCGGCTCCAAAGATGAATCGTTACCCGCTATTCTTGATTACGCGTCTTTGCACCTGGGATAAAAGTCTTCCCTTCTTGCTCTCGTAATGAAAACCTGGGACAACTCCTAAATATAACATCTTATGGCAAGATGAGTTCCTCGCCATTCATCAGTTCGTGCAGGATGTTGTGACAAAGCCACGTGGAAAACCTTCTTCTGCGGTTCTGGCAAAGCATAAATTGTTGAAACAGCTTCCTTCGGGCAAGCAAAATCCTCTAGCTCGGATGCAGACGGTCCCAGAAAAAGGAGCAAAGGTCAAAAAATCGTGCAGTGGCTTCCAATCGATTCGACGGCTCTTGTGACTTTCAGTTCTTTCAACACACAGGTTGTATGGTTCCCTCACTGACTTGGTTGAATTACACAAATTTTTCCATTTCGTCATTGACTCCTCTTTTTTTTTTGTCTCAGGGTCTTGAAAACTCGAATATCTTTGCCAGACTTGCCCACGGCCAAAAGACGACACCTCTTGAGGAAGGAGACGACAAGACTGAATCTCTTGAAGAAGAATCCGAGGAGGAAGAAAGTTCGATATCCGGTGGTGAGAGGAGCACTTCTGAATACAATAGTGAGTCTTCTTCCAGTGGGCCCACAAATGAGTCGGTGAGTTTACCACACCCCTCTTTTTTTAGGATATTTATTTATTCGGAATAAATACTCAATCGGTGTTATTATAGGAAGAAGCCATCGAAGATAACCCTGAGATGGAGATTCGTCGCGATGAAGATGTGGTTTTGTCTCCAATCATGGAAGTCGTACCGCTAGCAACCCGGAGATGGAGATAGATCGTCGTGAAGATGCTGCTGTGTTTCAGATGACAGAAAACCTCCCATGGCTGCAGGTGCGATTGTTGCCAAGGAATCCCTGCTGGTCGCGGAATCAATTGCAGGCGCTACTTTCGACCCTCCATTTTTGACTCCTCATGAAGATCATGTGCTGATCGGAGGCTTCAGTGTACCATCTAAGTATGCGGAGTTGTATAACAGAATATGGGAAAGGTATGGTCATATTGCAACAACCAAAAAAGATCACTTTGGTGATTTGCGTTGGTTAAACGGGTGGAAGAAACATTATCTTCAATTCATGATATGTGCAACGCATCGGTCACTACTGTTTTCGGAGATGTAATCTCAAAGGCCGGAAGTTCCACCGGGATATGTGTGTAAACTTTGAGTTTAACGCCTCCCCTGGCTCGCGGAGGGATTTTCCGAGATCCAAAGGTTGCAGGCTGAAGCGGTTGATGGTCCGCGAATTTGATTAATCAACATGAGGCAGAAGTCGAGAAGTTGTCCCAAGAGTTGAAGCTGAAACAGGCGGCTCTTCAAAGCATGAAGGACGTTTTCTCCAAAAAGAACAGCCGTTGTTAGGCAATTTTCCTTAAATGTTTTTATTTTCTGAACTTCCTTTTCTTCGTTTTTTTTTTTTTGAAAGGCAAAAGAAATGCCTAATTTATGGTTTGGTTTTCTGGTTTTTGGATTGATAGATGATTGTTTCTTATAAGATTTTTTGGATTATTTTGGAATAATGGCCCTTTGATCAATCAATATGTCAAAATCAATTCGAATGTAGGTAGCAAAGTCATTCGGAAAAATTGTGAAACCGTGAATGTCGCATGAGAAAAGGAAAGATATGAAATCCTGGGATGATTGGGTTATCGGCTTCCATTGTAAATGTGAAAACCCAAACAATAGATCGTGTAAACATTGTCTGGCAAAACTTACTCACTTTAGGGTCTTTCACAAAATCTGAATCTTCAGGGAGTAAATCCAAGTCTTTATGTGACGCCCTCCTTGCCGCGAGAAGTCTCTGGTTATTCTTTATTGTCTATGGAACATCTTTATGTCGATCCGCGGTAAGACGGAAAATCTCTAGTCCCCAGACGTAATTCTCCTGAATCCATCTTTTCTTGGACAATGCGTTTTGAAGCATTGCATTTTACTGGTAGGATGGTGGAATTGAGAGTTGAATTTGAAACCGAGAGATTAATCTCCCACTGTAGTCGCCAATTGTTTATGGGTGAAAACTGTTTCTGCTGATTTTGGTAATTTCGGGTGTGTGGGTGAGAAACGAATCTAAACCCAAAACAATGCACTGCACGGGAATACTTTTGATTCGAGAGATCAATCTGTACAATCCTGGCATAAACCAAGAAATGGCCGTTCCAGGATTGCTTCGGTCACAAAGTGAAGGAGAAGGGTTGGTCTTAGGGAGAGAAGCGAAGAGAGTGTTGAGACCAGAATCGTTGATTCTGAAGGTGTGGTTTGTTTTGGCGACTTGTATCGGAAGTAGAATCAAGCCAGCGTAATGGAAAGCTACCAGGTGATTTCTAGATATTGTATTGTTGCCGACCAAAACTTGTTGTTTGGTGAAAATAGGTGAAGCCTATTTATACAAGTCATATTGAAACGCACTCGATGGACCCTGTTTAGTATAGTTATCATAAAAGTTGACCTAATTTTAATTCCGCGTAATATAGGCATGACATTGTTCCATTATATTAAGTTGACAAACCACAAAGATAATTGAAACTTCATATATTCAAGTTATGTTGGTGCCATGTAGAGACATGGGTTTGTTCTCCTTCAGAAAAATATAGCTAAAAAAAATAAACATTCAAATACAGAATATACATTCACTCAGGCAGCAGTCAGTAAACTTGAATGAGAAATCTCGGGCAACAAGCAAATTGCAAGAAGATGACCGGAAGTGTGATAGACCTAATATGGCCCTGCATCTCAACTTATAGCATGTATGATAGCATTCAAACCATCTGAAATCTGCTATGCAAACAACTTTTCTTCACTTGTATAATCAGTTAAGCGTTTATACTCAATTTCTGAACCTTTTATTTTTAGAAGATTATAACCATCAACGACTAATAACCAAGTATTAAAATCGCTTGATTGAATAAAAGATTTCATAGCAGATTTCTATGACAGATAATTAGTTCCATCAAATCTTGGCGGTACGTTAACTGAAATTGATCCATGTGAACTCGAATTCGTTTCATATAGGTTGGATCGCACCAGACACAGATTGTTAGATATTTTCGTGTTTACCTGCTCTGATACCAATTGAAATGATGAGGGTACCCAAGTACACCACAATCTTTTCGTTTCAACCTATAAGTCCAATACCAAGTGTGATCGAAATATGGACAAAGTCGAGACAATACAACAACGAGGTATACACTTGATAATAGTTACGGTATGAAACCGATATACTATAGGATCACAATCAATTGTTTTCGATTAACGTACTAGTGTATTTACTTTTAATTATAATAAAACAATTATAATTGCGGAATGTAAAAGTAAATCACACAACAAGATTTTGTTAACGAGGAAACCGCAAATGCCGAAAAACCACTGGACCTAATCCGCTTTTGAATACTCTCAGAATTTAGACGTTATACAAAGAAAAAACCCAACTTCATATATTTGAGACCAGTAATATACCCTTAGTTACTTAGTTCCCTCAATATCCTTGCGCCTACAACCGTCCCAGACAACGCACATAAATCCCAAGACGAAATCACTATCTTGAGTTGATTTACCAATGAAAAGTCTTAAGCACTCAACTACTTTTCGTCTTCCAAACGGTAAAGGAACAAAGATGTTTGGTAACTACTCCAAGATGTGTTGAGTTTTGAAAAAGGCTTTTCCGTTTATACAAGTAAACTCCTTTGTCAGGTAAGATCAATCGGGATCCGAAATAATCAGATCTAGATTCACAACTATCAGATTCGGATACTGAAGAATACCCCCAAATGATAGTTGTTGATCTATACGACTATTTGATCAAGTCTATCAAAGATAAATCCGATCTTAGTCGGATCCCAACCGATCAAGATGTGCAAATATCACGAGAAGCGAAAACGAATCGTAAAAATATTTTTGCCTTCAAATCTTTAATTGCCTTCAATTGTACTCGCACATAAAACTTGATTCCACTTATGATCGATCACGTACGTAACGGAGTCTCGTAACAATGGATGATCACAAGTCGCCTTCGAGATCTAAAAAAACAGTTCGAAGATCCCATCAATACTTTGATCTAGTTTGAGCGACCCTATGCCGGTAAGAGAAGTCTCTCAAGAATAATCAAACTAGGTGCAATCAAAGTTTCAATAACCGCTAGTCAATCAAATCAATAATCGAGAACTAAAATAACAATGCAATTATCTAGTTTCCTACCAACGGTACTCGAGAGCTTTTTGATCCCACGAAGTATTTAAATGAGCGGACGAAGAGATTTCGCCTAATTACGGTACTTCCCTCTTCGGATAGTCGGCTCCACGTAAACAACACGACCGAAGTTTGCATGGATCTTTGGATAGTTTGCTAGAAATAAAAACATAACTATTTATAGACCAAGGTTGTTTGGACAATAAGGAAATTCCAAAATCGAAAGATTCTCAAGATATGCAATAAAGTACCTAATTTCGGTTTTCATATTTCCAACTAATATCCAACCTGTAATTCTGAAATATCTATTTAGAAAATATCTAATATTATTTTAGCACGTAACTAATATAGTTTTTCTAGAGATATGTTTTGATTCTTGGAAATATCAAAAACATATAATTCAAAATCTTAATTAAAAGATTCTCAATATTTCGGTTTCAGATCACCTTGAGTATCAAGGAATATATTTGTGTTAGAGCACTTTGCTTTAGTCAAACCTGCAAGCGTTTCTATCTCAAGCTTGTATGTCAATGGTAGTGATCAAAACTATAAGTCTTGGTTTCTAGTATACTTATAGTGATGTCTCGGACTAGGATAGATTGTGTAGTTGAGCATTAGACTTCACGACGTTCATCATTTAAAGACGAAGAACTACTAAGGAGAGCTTGTGGAACTTCATCAACAAAAGGTATGTGGAGACTAAAACTCATCTATCACTTGGAAAGTCTATTTCTACTTTATCTCCTATATTGAGACAAAAGCCGTATTACTATATAGTATTCGATTATGCACATTTGAGATTTCGGAAATGAAGTTTAATCCCGCTACATATTTCTCGAAATATGTGTTTGTTGGCAGTCTATAAAAGATGTTTCCTACGTTAAACTGCAAGTGCACAGGCCTATTGGAGGCAAGGGCAAGCACAGGTCGATCCCACAAAGAAGTGGTGTGTGCAAGGGTGAACTAAAGGCTTTACTTAAACTGATTTCTATCAAGTGACAAAGATGTTTTGGTTTGTTGTCGAAACGACTAAGTTGGAATGGTGACAGTGACTCTAAACTAAGGTAACAGTGTGTATGAGAATAGTGTAACTGTGATTTTTGTGGCACTAGGGTGATTGAGCTCACCACTTAATCCTATACTAAGGTACCCTAATTCTATTTGTGTTCTTACCCTTCTCTTGAAGGTCTCTAGTGGAAATTTTGCCAATTGACTTCACAAATCATCCCCTAGTATAGAGTGTCTTCTTACAACACACTCTATCACAGGCTAAATTTCTCACCAATTGACTAATAATCCTAAAACATTACACACAACAAGAACATAATTAGAATCAAGAATTACTCAATACAAGCTTAAGGGTTTTCTCTACACCCTAGTCAAGTTGTTTAGCACATAATGCAGAATGAAAATACTTCAAATTAAAATTGTAAATCTAAACCCTAAAACATGCACAAACATTTCAAAATAACAAATACACACTGACCCAAACCTATTTTCTCTCTTACTCGTCTCTGAATCGACCATGCATAGTTGTTGGAGAAACCCTAGCTCTAGTTATCTCTAATTTAGCTTCTAGGGTTGGGAGAAGCTAAGAGAGAGATATCTATACCTAGAGAGGAGGTGAAGGTGCTACCGGGCGCGTTGGTGAAGCTATTGACATGGTAAGGTGATGATGGAGGTGGTGGTTCGCCATGGTATGGGGAGAAGGAAGGAGAGGGATGGGTTGCCGGGCGGTATGGAGAAGAAAGAGAAGATGAAGGAGAAAATGAGGTTAGGTCGATGGGTATAGGGTTTTATGGTTTTTTGTGGAGCGGAAGCATCGATATTTGACGAGCAGGCTGAGCAAGCGTCGGATGCGGGTGGACGAGATCCGAACGGCTCGTGGAGAATCGGGCCGCTTTTGGTGTTGAGCGGCTGCGCGATCTTCGATGAGAAGGATGGAGCGAGCGTTGGATGAAGATGGATGAAATCTTCACGGCTCGGAATGAATCGGGTTCGGATCCGGGCTATGGGTCGGGTCTTGGATAGCTCAAGCCCATGTCTTGTGAATGGGTTGCTCCTTGTTGAGTTGCAACCGATGTGTGCGCGGGCTTTGGTCAGCTCCATAGACGCTTGCCTCCGATTTTCTGCTCTTTTGGCTCCTCAATTTCTCCGAGCATTATTTACTACCTAAAAAAACAAAATTAATTAGTACAAATATATATTCTTGAAAACAAAGAAAATACGGATGCTGGGATAATACGATTTCGGGAGCACAAAAGATGAGTTAAATGCCAATAAATAGATGTAGAAATATGCAATATTTGGCACTCATCAAATACCCCCAAACCTGAATTTTACTTGTCCTCAAGTGAAACAAAATTACGAAATCCTAACTATACCATCGTTTGGTCTCGAATGCATTTAGCGTATGCACTAAGCCTTTAAACCCCTAGGTGTCCCTAGTGGACGAGTTGTAGTCTCGTGAGGGTTTACAGCAGGTGTACCCACAAACCTTCTCCAACTTCCCGAGTGTAAAAGAGTCTCAAGCATCCAAGGAGCTATGAGGACATAGAGTTTCCGCATGCTAGTAACACGAAGTTAGAACTACTAAAGAACGCATTCTCATCCTTAAGTGCCGAAATGCGAGAAGTAACCATACCATATGAAAGAATTCGGATTCAATTGTGATCATAAGCCTCGACTTCTGCCTCACTAATAGGGTTTTAAGATAATTGCACTCAAAAAGACCGCTTTTTTAGTCTCTCATGTGTGCAGGCAGGAATAAAGAGAGAAATCCTGCACACGTTGTAGGTAAGAAGGATAACCTTCCGAAATAATTTCTGGAGACTCCATATAAGTGTGGACAAAAAGAATCTTTTTCTGATGATCTCTAAGAAAGGAAATCAACCATTAGCAAGGATGGGAGTACTCACTTACCTTCTCACCCGATCGGCAATTAATATCACTCTCTCAACATTCATAGAAACGTCTTCAATCTTCGGTCTGCGGTTTTCAACTGTTGATGATGAACTTCTGAACTTCACAAAAACTTGACAAACATTTTTTTTTTTTTTTAAGAACTTACATGAAATGAAAATAACAATAATAAAACTACTAACTCAATTTTTTTTTTTTTTTTTTTTTTGATAAACTTGGAATGAAAATAACAATAAAACAATAAAACTCAATTTTTCACAAACTTCATTAATTCTCATCTTCTTTTTCTTTTCTTTGTTGCACATAAACCTTGGACTATCTCAACTTTGCTTCAAATATTCGATGATGCTCCGCTTGCTGACGATGATGTGTTTCTATGAATCATTGATGTTGTTGAGAGTGAGAGAGTGATGCTAATCTTTGTAAATCGGTATTTAGAAGAAGTTTTCATCTTTAAACGTCACCCTCATGATTGACGGAATTAGCACTCAAGAGATCACAAGTAGTGCTGAAAGTGGTGCGAAGTTGGGTAGCTCACCATTCCTACCGGAACTGACGTACGGTGACACACACTCCTAATGCTTTTTCTAGAAAGTTGCAAAAAAATTGAAGGTTGGTGCCTCACTTGATGTAAAATGGGTAGTCTCCACTATGGGTGATCACAATTCTACTACCGAATATCTAAACAAGACCTAATTCGCCCTCCGGTATGGTTAAATCCAACTTTAACGCTCTAATCAACTAAGAAACCCGATTGTGTTCTCCAGTGCTTCCAAGTTCTTGTTATTTCGGGTCGGACGCTCTATGTAAACATAGCTAGAAGCATGCTAGTGACTCTAAAATCTCTAAAAGTTGGAGGTTTTTATTTAAAAAAGAGTTTTGAATTTTATTTTTTTTTTTTTTTTTAAAATAAAAGACTAAAAAACTCAATATGCAAATGCACCCCCAAACCTAAATCAAACATTGTCCTCAATGGCTTTGTCTACTTCTATGCCTTTTTCCGAGATGATATGCCCTAAAACAATGC